>OAMR01000082.1:1852403-1893792 GCA_900205405.1 Echinochloa crus-galli
GGCCAGCGGTCTTCTTCGGCCCTTCTCATCCGCGCCGCTCATCGCTGCTGCAACTCCATCCCCAATCGCCGCACCCCGCCTCCCCTCCGCCGCCTCCCCGGCCGCCGCGTGACCCGCCTCCCCTGCCGCCGTCGATGGCGATGCCGCAGAAGCAGTGGCGGTCGCTCTCGTCGGCGGCGGTCTTGACCTCCCCGAGCGCGCGGCGAGCTCCCTACCGTGGAGGCCCTCGTCGAGGAGTGCGGCGACGGTGCCGTGTCGGCACGGCACGGCGAAATGGCCGTGGCCCATGAGCGGCACAGCACGGGTAAACGGCCCATGTGCCGTGTCGTGGGCCGAAGGCCTGGCCCATAGCACGGTCTAGCACGGCACGGTCGGCACGGCGCGGCACGGCCGTGCCGCGTGCCGTGCCGGCAAGGCACGGTGGCCATCTATAGAAAAAAATTCTATAAATATCACTTTCATATTACAAATATTATTGATTTTTCTAAGTATTGTAATGCAATAAATTCAGATTAATTTAAAAATAGAATAATTTGAAGAATTTTAGTTTTAAACTGTAAATGTACATGTGTGTTTTTTAAATGAAATATATATTCATATCAATTTGTTATATTGATATAAAAATGTTTCACGAATTTTGGAGGTGATTTGGACATTGTTTTGAGCGGCTTAACTGACAGAAGCGACAGAAAAGTCAAGTAAGGAATAAAAGTTAGAAGTTAGTATCAAATAGAGGAGGGAAAGAAAGCTTTTCAAGGCCGAGGAAGTAATTAAGTTTTGTTTTTGTGTCAAATAAGATTTTTGTCTTTAATATTTGCTATGCATCAAAATGAGCATAAAAAAGTTATTTACCTAGAAAAGCCAAACCGTACTATAATTTTAAAAGGAGATATTATGAGATAGGGTTAATTGCCCCTATTTTCAGGCCTAGCAAGTATTTTACCCAATTACTCCTCTCGTTTCATTTAGTGACATTGTCCTACAGTGTTGGATGTTTGCACACCATTTTGTCTAATTTTATACTCCCTCCATCCCATGGAGATCGAGTACAATTCCGAGATTCAAAAAAAATCTCATAAAAGAATGTAATTGTAACCATAACTACTTGTCTTATTCCTTAAAATAGATAATTATCAGCGTATACTAACAACCTCTATGCCTAAATGACTGGCAGTTATTGAGAGTAGTATAGTCTTTTGTCAATGACGCTAGTTTGCTGGCATGCTACTCTTGGCCGGATGGCCTTAAAGTCAACATCCCGTTCGATGGTAGAGTTGATCGATCTACTTCTCTCCTCAACTTATCCTCCTAGCTACTGCCTACTCTTGGGTGCTGGAGACTCCAAACCGAATGGACTCATTATCCTACATGCCCTCCTCCAGGATACTTTGTTGCATATTTTTTTGAGAGCATTATTACGGAGCTTAGCAATATTCATCACAAGGCGAATTACAAATGTATCTTGGATACAGGTCATGTACAGCAACGCGAGGAACTGCAGAGTGGTCCCACGCACACCACCGGCACTTGGTAACAGGGAGCATATGGGAACAGACACGTGCACCATAACTCCGTGCTCTCAAAACTTACATCAAACAATCAAGAAGAAAATGACATACTACTGAGAGAGTGAGGGCTTGTCTAGCCTTGGTCTCGCAGAATTGAACTTTTTAATTTTGAGAAATAAGAAGTATCCAAAAACTTCACACTTGAGGAGCCACTTATTTTGAATCAAACATATTAAACACTGAAGGATCGAAAATGGCGACCAGAGAGGGGGGGAGTGAATGGGAGCCGATAAAAATTTCTCTCGAAAGAGTAAATCCGGCCTATATCCCGAAATCACTACCAATCGTGTCCAACTCCCTTTCTTGCCAAAACCACGAAGCCACTGGAGTGCTTCTGGCCCTAGGAACAAGAATCAACCAACACAACTCAAAGAACACAGCGAAAACAAAACTTGGAAGCTCAGCTCAACACACAGACCAAACCCGGAACCTCCGGTTTACCAAACCCGGAACCTCCGGATTCACCAACCCGGAACTTCCGGTTTCACAAACCCGGAACTTCCGGTTACACAGGCAGACACAGGAACAAGTCAGCCCGCGGGAAGAACTCGATCTAATCCTCAATCGATCTCCCGATTCGCTCCAAGGATTCAAGTGAGACTTCGGGGACAGGTGGGATACATCATGAACTAGTCATGGCTCCGAAATCACACCCAAAGATGCACCGAATCAAGAGTAATTGCGGATCTACGAACCAAACACCACAACCAAGAGGTTATCCAAAGTTCATCAAATCAAGAGTGATTCAAGGGGTTTCGGAGGGAGAGATCACCAAGCAAAGGGTCACTAGGTACCCATATATGATTCTCTCAAAGAAATCCCGGAGAAAACCCTCTCAAATCTGACGAACGAAAATCCCACAAAAAAACTCCGAAAGACCCGAAAAAGATAAATTTCAGATCTTGCAAGGGACACAAACTTGAGCACGAAATTGATCTTTGGATTACCACATGAGGTTCGGTTACAAGCCACTCCTAGCAACAAACAAAGCTAGGATGGCAAAAAGATCACTCAAAGATCCAACTCTGTCCTCTCTACCTCTCACCAAGAGCACTCAAAAAGAAAGAGCACTCCCACCCAACTAAGCCAAAGAGATGGCTGCCCAACCAGCCACTCCTCCTATATATAGAGCCCTCCGGACAAATGACCGAAGTGCCCCTATACTAGGAGTTACAACTCAAGCCCACGCAGGGGCGTTTTGGTCAATTCATTAATAGACCCATCGAGCGGACACGCATCCATCGGGCCTTACTTACCTCCGACGCAAGCTCCTCGATCACGCCGCGTGTCCCCCGCTTCGAAGCTTCCCGACGCACCCGGATACCGTCTCCGTCACGCCGAGCCTTCGGTTGATGGTTTTCTGGTAGCACCACCAAACCCTGCATACTTGGTCCAGCCTCCACGCCAAGCCTCGAGCACGCCAAGCCTTTCACCTCCGGCTCTCGGACGGTCTACTCGGTCTTGCCCTTGTTCCTTGACTCGGCCGCGCCCAATGTACCGGCTCGATCACCTTCATCCACGTTGCCTCGCTTGTTCTTGCACCATGTGAACCGCACTTGATCCCACAATATGATTGACAGAACATACATTCAGGAAAAGAACATAAGCAAATGATGCTCACTAGATCAAAGACCTTTCGCGCATGTTCTTCACCTGCACCAATGCAAACCAAGCCGCATCTTACACCTGCAATACTTGAGCCAAGGCGAACGTCAGTCCACACAATGTTGTCAATCACTCATCACAAGGAAAGCAACCATCCACTCGGTCCCTCGGACACACATGGTCCTCAAAAAGAAAGAAATAAAGAAAAATAATAAACTGAGGTGAAACCTGATAAACATGGTCACGTGGTTTCTGGTAATTGCTATGGTGATGTTGATCAATCTGGAAACGTGAAGGTGAAGTTGGCAAAAATGTTCTTCAAGAAGCAAGGTACTATGTGGTAGTCAGAAGAGGGCTCGTGAGGAAATAGTGCCGTATTCCTCAATCAGGTGCCTTATTCATTGTGTCTGCAAATACTGTATTAATCTTTGATCACCTTTATGTGTTTGTTTGGTTATGAATTTTCACTGGTTGATAATATTGTTATTGCAGATGTAGTTCATGATGATGCAGCGTGATTTGATCGTCTTTCTTGCACTTCACTTGATCATACAGCTGGAATGGTATCATGATTCTGTCAGCTGGTAAATAATGTGGAGTTTGTAATATGACTTCATCTTTTTTTTGTATTATACTATATCCAAAACTAAAACCATCTGTGTGTATTCTTGACTCAGATTTAGCAGTCATGTTCGCTCGCAGGTTAATTTGGTTCTCCAGTTCTCCAGAATGGCATGATCATTGTGTTGTGCCTTATAATTTGGGTGCTATACTGTTGATATGAAACTGCACTGCGCGGCTCTTGGTATTGCTGTACAAATGTACAAAACTATCGCACAAGCGAGTAAGAATCATATGTTGTCGATCAAGATATAAAACAGGCCCGATTCGACATCTCTTAAATTCTTAATGCATGTTGAAACGAATTATGCAACTCAGCCACCAACCAACCAACCACATGCAGTACCATACAAAGTAGAGCAGGAATACATGTACCCTAGAAGCAAGCAACGCAGAACCAGAACACATGCTAAATGTTCACATTACTGACATCATACATGTGAAGGACTCATAGGATAACATGCACGGGTTGTCTTTGCCTGCCAGAACAAATCCTCCATGTTTCCAATATACAAATCTACCGAACCACAGCACATCAATCACCAATCCAATCCTTAAGAATCACACATCATGGACCCAAAAAATAGTAAGAATGGATGATACCACGGCTAAGGCAAACCAGCCGAGCTCAGAACTCCTCAACGGAGACGGCTTCGCGAGGGACCTCATAAGCATCCTTTTGCCTCAGCTTTTTCACGCCGGCGAGGAAGCACACCTTGTCGGACTTGTAGCTCTCGAGGTTCACACTGGCCACCTTCACCCACACCACCACTTTGGTCTTCATGCCTTCGATCCCGGAAAGCTTGCCTCGGGACAGAGTCGCCTTGACACGAGGAGCATACCTTATCATGGAGGAATCCTTGAAGCTCACCTCGCAAGGCTTGGACATGTGCACCACCAGCTTTGAGGTTGTTTCGTCATACTCATAGCAGATGATGTTCCGAGGGAAGAGGCCCGGAGGGAGGTTGTGCTCACGTAGAAGATCAGCGAGTGACTTCTTGTGTCCTGGAAAGGAGAAACTGATGTCAGTATATACTTTTGAAATATGGATTGTCACAGTATACGCCTGAGACTTTCTATGCTCAGAGTCTAATTGTGACAGAGAATAATACAAGTAAAGTCTATGGCGTTATAGCCTTATAGAGACTAAGATTTCCATGACATGTTACTTGTTCAGCACATACTCTCCACCTGTCCAGGACAAAAAAGGCCTTGTTGTGTTGTACTTGTTCATCACATAAATCTCAATCCAAAAAACAGAAGTGATTCTGATAATAATCTTATAGCATGAACAGCCTTAACAGATCAGGAGAAAGACAGCAAACACGAAAGTACTCTGTGTACAAGCACATTACTGCTGAGACCTGTAGTTGCAAAACAAAAAATAGAATGGAGAGAAGAATCCAGTTTGCAACCAGTCTATTCAGAACAAACGTATCTTGTACTGCAATGCTTTGGTATCATAATTGAGAAGTTAAGTGGCCATGTTACATTATCAATTTTGTTCATGCAAATACGGCCACAATAAATTAGATGCTGCTTGGAAGCAAGTACTATGACAAACAATCGACATAAACAAGCTGGCAAATCAACCGGCTGTGGTTGGTGTTTCCTACGACCATGACATATACTGCACAGCCTTGCTAATCCCGCCAAAGATCAGGAGGACCAATGCAAAGATTGCAAGTAAAACAAAAGATTAGGTGAGCAAGCCCCTTATCCACTGGTTCATGGACTTCAGAAATAATGGCATCAACAAACAGTGGGCCAGATGCCAACCATTGCAGCGCAGCCAATTTGGCCCCCATGTGCACTATACTTTGCAGCTCAAAGGGTACAGGAAGTCCAAGAAAAGCTAGATCCAAATCAGAGAAAAGGTTAGGAATCAGGCAGCTAGTACTGTTCACATTACTGACATCATACATGTGAAGGACTCATAGGATAACATGCACGGGTTGTCTTTGCCTGCCAGAACAAATCCTCCATGTTTCCAATATACAAATCTACCGAACCACAGCACATCAATCACCAATCCAATCCTTAAGAATCACACATCATGGACCCAAAAAATAGTAAGAATGGATGATACCACGGCTAAGGCAAACCAGCCGAGCTCAGAACTCCTCAACGGAGACGGCTTCGCGAGGGACCTCATAAGCATCCTTTTGCCTCAGCTTTTTCACGCCGGCGAGGAAGCACACCTTGTCGGACTTGTAGCTCTCGAGGTTCACACTGGCCACCTTCACCCACACCACCACTTTGGTCTTCATGCCTTCGATCCCAGAAAGCTTGCCTCGGGACAGAGTCGCCTTGACACGAGGAGCATACCTTATCATGGAGGAATCCTTGAAGCTCACCTCACAAGGCTTGGACATGTGCACCACCAGCTTTGAGGTCGTTTCGTCATACTCATAGCAGATGATGTTCCGAGGGAAGAGGCCTGGAGGGAGGTTGTGTTCACGCAGAAGATCAGCGAGTGACTTCTTGTGTCCTGGAAAGGAGAAACTGATGTCAGTATATACTTTTGAAATATGGATTGTCACAGTATACGCCTGAGACTTTCTATGCTCAGAGTCTAATTGTGACAGAGAATAATACAAGTAAAGTCTATGGCGTTATAGCCTTATAGAGACTAAGATTTCCATGACATGTTAATTGTTCAGCACATACTCTCCACCTGTCCAGGACAAAAAAGGCCTTGTTGTGTTGTACTTGTTCATCACATAAATCTCAATCCAGAAAACAGAAGTGATTCTTATAATAATCTTATAGCATGGACAGCCTTAACAGATCAGGAGAAAGACAGCAAACACGAATGTACAACTGTGTACAAGCACATTACTGCTGAGACCTGTAGTTGCAAAACAAAAATAGAATGGAGAGAAGAATCCAGTTTGCAACCAGTCTATTCAGAACAAACGTATCTTGTACTGCAATGCTTCGGTATCATAATTGAGAAGTTAAGTGGCCATGCTGCATTATCAATTTTTTTGTTCATGTAAATACGACCACAATAAATTAGATGCTGCTTGGAAGCAAGTACTATGACAAACAATCCACATAAACAAGCTGGCAAATCAACCGGCTGTGGTTGGTGTTTCTTTCGACCATGACATGTACTGCACAGCCTTGCTAATCCCACCAAAGAAAGGAGGACCAATGCAAAGATTGCAAGTAAAACAAAAGATTAGGTGAGCAAGCCCCCTTATCCACTGGTCCATGGACTTCAGAAATAATGGCATCAACAAACAGTGGGCCAAATGCCAACCATTGCGGGCAGCAGAATGTCACAAAAGTCATTTCAATTTGGCCCCCATGTGCACTATACTTTGCAGCTCAAAGGGTACAGGAAGTCCAAGAAAAGCTAGATCCAAATCAGAGAAAAGGTTAGGAATCAGACAGCTAGTACATATAATCATATTTAAGAAAGCTCCCTTTCTTTGAGTTGCTTTGGTTTTACGCATGATGCCAGAAAAGCTAACAGAAATTGACACTTGCACTAATGATGTGTTGGGAATATGCCCAAGAGACAACTGGATTCGATCCACTAGTCTTAATGGGCCACAAATGTTGTGAAGCCCATTACCAGGGGAAGGGGTGCTTTATTTATTAGTCCCATATTGCTAATGGAACATGGTGTGGAGATCTAGACATACACTATATCTAAATACATAGCAAAACTCCTACCGTCGGAATTCCGCCACGGAGTTAAGTGAACACGTAACCCGGCATGGTGAAATATAGATCAATGTGATTGGTCGGATCGAATTTAGGTATATTGACGGTAGCGATAACGGCGGACGGTCCGTTAGCCTTGTTTAGGTCTCTAAAATCTATGCAAACCCTCATTTTTCCATTTTTCTTATAGACAGGAACGATATTAGAGATCCAATCCGCGTATTTACATGGCCGAATGAAATTTGCATCTAGTAATCTTTCAATCTCTTTTTTCACATCGGCCAACACTTCTTCCTTGTAGATTTTTCGGGGTGGTTGCTTGTAAGGCCTGTAACCAGGTTTGATCGGCAACCGATGTTCAACAATGGAACGGTCTAGACCGGGCATCTCCGAATAATCCCAAGCAAAGCAGTCCTTGTATTCCTTTAACAATGTTACCAACTTTTCTTTGAAAACCGAATCCAAGTTAGCACTGATAAATGTCGGCCTTGGCTTGTCACCATCTCCAATGTCCACTTCTTCTAATTTATCGGCAGACACAAATCCACGTCCTAATTTTCCATCAGTTCCATCAATTGGATTTTCCATCAAAAATTACTATGAGAGCCGACTGCTTCGATCGGCTGTTGATCACTGCTGGCTGGTGCCACAGGACCTTCTCCCCAGTCTTTGCCTGAGAAACAATCTATGCCTTGATATTCCCAGAAAGCTGGTTCCATATTTGCTACGCTTATTGAGTCATCTGCTTGGACAATCTCCACGACAGCATCTTGTAACAGCACTCCATCCAGGGATTTATAATACAAATTATCATCAAGAAGAACAAACTTTAAAGCTTTATACCTGAGCTTTCTAGAAACCTTTCGGGACGGATTCTCCAGATAATCGGCAATCTCTTTTCTCCAATCATCTTCTGCCAGGTTACTCCCGAATGCATATACATCATTAGCAAAAACTTCTCGAAGCTCTTTATAACCTGATGCACTTTGGGCCAATCTATTTGCCTCTCCATTATCCCCTCTAGGAATGTGCTGTCTCTTATACACATCTAGATGTGTATGAGCGAACTCTCCCTACGGCGTAGACTACCCCGGCTTCACCGGGCGATTCACAAATGGCTACAATATTGCTGATTTAATCGGTATATACTTAAATTGTTATATATATATATATATATGTCGGTATTCTTTGCACATGCAAATAACATTCCAGTTCCATGGTTTTTAGAAAATAGCGACTTCAACCGTTGTTTTTTATTTTGTATATAATAACTATAATTAATAAAATGAACCAGAGCACTTTTATCCTGGTAATTCACCAATATATATATATATATCTTGCCAGCCAATTTCTGAAATGTTTCTTTTCTGCTACTGCAAGATCGGTGAATCGAGGGTCAACTGAGTTGGACATACCAAGGGCGTAACAACAAGATATCGAGGGACGAGTATGTTATCACAGAAGTTGGCCCCTATGGAGAGCGTACTGCACCTGAAAATGCATCGACTCCTTAAAATATATTAACACATGTGGCATTATTGTTAGTGATCATGGGCCGGCCATTCCGTTTGAAAGGTTGCGTGATAAAAAAAATAAAACATGATGAAAAAGTTGTCCCTTATTAGTACGTGGATGATCAAGGATTCTCTGTGGCCTGATGTAAAACTTGCATGAGTAGTCTTGGTTCAATTTATAGTTGTAAGGTGGATTATGACCCCGGGAACGAAGGTGTGTATGCTTATGCAGATTTAGAGAACAGGCCGCGGGTGCTACGTGCTTCCACCCAAATGGAATATCATACTTTAAATGCTGTAGATGTAGAAGATTGGGAACTGTGTATCGTTGGAATATCCATTTTTTTTTGCATTTGATTCAAGCGAGATGCTCCAAATGTAGCGTTATAATAAAATAATAGCTTTCGTCAAGAATCTTCTAAGAGTATCTTCAAAAGATTAGCTAAAAAGACTAATCAAATTTACCGATTTAGCTACTCTCAAAAATAGATTTGACTAACAAATAGTAATCTAACAGATTCTGTAAAGATAGCTAGTAAGGTAGACTAGCTAAAAATAGCTAGCGAGTGAGGTGGGATAGAGATCTACTAAATTTGGAGGGCCATTTAGAGAGTCTGTTGGAAACGTTTTTTCTCTAACAATAGCTAAATTTAACTTTAGAAAATGATTTAAGTAGTATCTTGGAGATCCTCTAGGTGTTCATATGTTAGGCTGATCAGGTGTCAAACGAGTTTGGAGGAAGATTTGAGTTACCAACGATGGCATTGGTGGCCATGAAACAGTACAAAGACATAGGTCGTATCGACAAATTATGAATTTATGATGATAATGATATATGCGATAGCAATAAAGGGTGCACATGAAAAGAAACAAGTTGTTAATTGATTAATTGATGTTCGAGGAAGAAAATAGAAAGAGATCATGCAATCCCCCGCAGGTGATATGTTGAGAAGATAGAGTATGATCAAACGTATTTAACACTGGTTAGTATAGTTCATTTAAATTTGTCTTATTTTTAGCTTTCTGGCTTCACTCAAATACAAGCCATAGTCATGAATAATAATCCAAATGAAATACAAGAAAATATTGAATCTTTATTTCTTTCGCTCGCAGAATAATTTATTTGGCAAGTCAAAATCCAACTGATTTTCTAGAAGCATTTTGCACTTCTACACCAGCATCACCTTTTTAAGGATACCATCATCTACTCTTCCATGATCATATTTATAAGAAAAGCCCTTGAGACCTCTACCGGCAAAATTATCCAGATCGAACGGCCGATAATCGCGTTCAGTGATCAGATGGCCACAAAAAATATTTAATTTTGCCGGACCGAAAAACCAAAGGGCTCGATTGATTGAGAGGCACTTCCCCCTCCCGTCCCCTACCAAATCCCCGGCACCGCGGCTTGCCGCCGGGCCTCCGCCGCCGCCCTCGCCGCGGATCACGTGCGCGGCGGCTTGCTCCGCTTCGGCGCGGAGAAGTCAGGAGGAGGAGGCGCAGGGGCGGGGGAAGGCTGTCGCTGGATCTAGTGGCGGCGGCCGTGCCGTGACATTGGCCATGAGCTCGAGAAACCTCGTCCGAACTCCGGTGAGTGCGCCCCTGCCGTTCTCGTCTGCGTATAGTGTTTTGCTTGTTTGGTTTGGTTTGTCGTCGCTGTCGATTCGATCTGGCTGCTGTGTGAAAGCGCGAGGGGAAAGGTTGTCCCTTTCGAAAGAGATGAGTGAGGAGTGGTAGGAAACGGTTCAATTTTACTCTGTGAATAGTCGATGAGGATAAAGCTTCTAGCTTGGGGTTTGCTGCTTGGTCACTGTTGTGCCATTACAAACTAGTGTCCTCGTGATGCCAAAATGGGGAAGCTAGGGCCTAGGGGGGATTTGAGATCTTGTGCAGCAATTCTGATATATCCGTTGTAATGTAAAGCTATCCCACTCCCCAGACATCTGATCAATAATCAATGCATGGTCTACCTTATAGGTTCTATCACATGAATGCTGGCTTAGTTGTTTGCTTTAATTAATCCATAAAAAGTGTAAAAGATAAAAATAAAAATTCTGCTTTGAAAACAGTCTGTTACTTAACATCCACTTTTTGCCCATCCCCTTGACATTCTTGTGACCTTAGCTATTATTGTCAAAGTATGGATGTATCTTTGTTCCTTTGATATGTCTTATAATGCAATGGTTATGTCAGGTTTCCTGTAGTGCTGCTCTTAATGGTTGCTTCACCTCCAATACATCCTGTTCAAGAAACTACTATCAGCATTCTCGTACCACTACTTTGCAAAGTTTGAAAGTAGGCCATACACTTTTGCCTCGCAAATTAAGGAAATCAACTCAACGGAACACTTCATTTTTCACCCAGAGGAAGTTTGTATCACACTGTACATCAGACCTTAGTACCTCATGCAGAGAAGAAGTACCCAACTATTTAGCAGTCAATCTGTTGCAAGACCAATCAAATGCAAGCCAGGGAACTGTTCGTAAAGTGCTTGTGATCTTGAATCCTAATTCTGGATTTCGAAGCACTCGGGATGTTTTCTACAAGAAAGTTCAATCGAAATTAAAGGTAATATGATTCCAACTCTTCCGTCAAAATCCTTTCCATTTGTCATTTACACTTATTTATGGTGTATTCATATCTTTCTTTCTAATTCAGTGACATGAATATCATCACAAATTTAGTTTGTAAAATACATATTCCCTCCGTCCCAAATTGCAATACGTTTTGTCTTTTCTAGATACATAGTTTTTACCACATATCTAGACGTAGTGTATAACTAGATGCATAGCAAACAGTATGTATCTAGAAAACCCAAAACACATTGTAATTTGGGACGGAGGGAGTAGTATACACTATGCACAATACCATGAAAAAATAGATTCTATATGTGTTAGACGAAGATCACAAATACGCTGCTTTAGTACCTTTACCTGTAATTTATATATTTTTGCATTTGAATTTTGATCTGGTGCAGCTTTCAGGCTTCATGATGGAAGTCGTCGAAACAGCATATGCTGGTCATGCAAAGGTTCTTGCTTCTACTGTTGAACTGAACAAATTCCCTGATGGTACTATCAATTTTGTATCCTTATTTTATTTGCATCATGTGCTATTATATTTCACTATTCAATATGTTGTCTTCTCTCTTGTTTACAGGTATTATATGTGTTGGTGGAGATGGAATTGTAAATGAGGTTGGCTCTGTTCCTATGTTTCTTTCTTTATAGAAACTGCACTGGGATACCATTTTACTTTATTGCACATGGCGTCGGGACGATGCAACTCCACCTTCCGTCAGGATTTATCATGGAATTGAATAATTGTTATTTTGTTCCTAGTTTGAGTCGAAACATTGTATCTCCCTCATGTTTGATGAAGGATGGTTATACATTCGCGAGTAAAGACAATGGTTGTGTGATCTCAAAGAATGGCATGTTTGTGGCTCTTGCATCCATTGTGAATGGGTTGTTCATTTTAAATCTTGATGATTCACCTATATGTAATATAATTGCTAAAATTAGTCTCTGATCGGTTTGTGATCTCCACTATGATGGTAGTGTAACGAATTACTCCTACCGGTCGGAATTCCGCCACCGGAGTTAAGTGATACACGTAAACCCAGGCATGGTGAAATATAGATCAATGTGATTGGTCGGATCGAATTTAGGTATATTGACGGTAGCGATAACGGCGGACGGTCCGGGCAAGAACGGCGGACGGTCCGCGAGAGAACAGCGGACGGTCCGTAAATTCGGTCAAGAATCTTACAGAGACGTTATCTAGCGTTCCAGAGGGTCGGACGGTCCGCCAAAACAGGTCGGACAGTCCGCAAGGAAGCGGTGGACGGTCCGCAGGGAACGTCGGACAGTCCGGCGAAATTAAAATTTTGAAAACGATCCCTCAGAAATGTTTAAGTTTTGAATGTCCTCCCAACTAAATCTTGCACCATCACATGTCTTGTACAATTAGTGGTGGGTCTATGAAATTAGGGTGCCACTAGTTTTCCTTGACTAGATGGGTTTGTATCGGATACTTACTCGCATAAAGGGTTGGTTAACTTAAACAAGGTCATCTTAACGGTTAAGGACCTTGGGACATAAAGGTTGGACGCCGAGACATAGAGATGTCAACCAACAACAGGAGTCATATGTGATATGATTAGCGAAAGTTGCTTACCGATCTACCATGTCTTCTAGCGGTGATGCTAAAGCTCACTAGTCGACTTGTTAGTTGTGGATCCTGAATCACTAAGTATCAATGGAGGGATATTGATTTTAGTGGGAGTAAATTCCGTTAAATTGTTTAATGTATTTTGCTCTGTCATAGATATATTGTCTTAGTATTTTTGCATTATTTTCTGTTGTAGATCAATGGCACCTAGCACACCGTTTTCTTTGCGTTCGATCCTTGAGAAGGATAAGTTGAATGGAACAAATTATGCGGATTGGATCCGAAACCTTAGAATTGTTCTCAGGGCTGAGAAAAAGGAAGATGTTCTAGACATCCCATTACCAGTTGAGCCTGATGATAACGCAACCCTTGCTGAGAAAAATGCTTACAAGAAGGCATGTGATGTCAATCTTGAAGTGAGCTGCCTTATGCTTGCTTGCATGGAACCCGAGCTGCAGATGCAGTTTGAGACAAACCATGAGGCGCACGATATGATCGAGGCGCTTAAGGACATGTTCCAAACTCAGGCCAGGACTGAAAGGTTCAATGTCTCAAAGGCCTTTGTGGAAACCAAGCTAGCAGAAGGCGCAGCTGTAGGGCCACATGTGATCAAGATGGTTGGTTACTCACAGAGGTTGGAGAAGCTAGGCTTCCCACTTGGCCCAGAGTTAGCCACTGATTTTATTCTAGCATCACTTCCGCCTAGCTTTGGGAACTTCATTTCGAACTACCATATGCATGGGGCGGAGAAGGGATTGAATGAGTTGTGTGGCATGCTCAAGACAGCAGAGGCTGACATCAAGAAAAGCGCTAGCAGCAGCCATGTGATGGCCATCCAAAACAGGCCTAACTTCAAGAAGAAGGGCAAATCTTGGAAGAAAAGGAAGGGCAAGGCTAAAGATATGATCTCTCAGCCAAGCTCAACGCACCAGACTGAGTCTGGATCAGCTGCAGAAAAGGAGGAGTGCTTTTATTGTAAGGAACTTGGTCACTGGAAAAGGAATTGCAAGAAGTACCTGGCTTCTCTGAAGAAAGGCGGTAGTAAGAGTACTTCCGCATCAGGTACACTTGACATTAATATTACAGGCTTCCGCTGCAACTGCGCGTCAAGTGGTAACAATCTGTGATCTATAACTGCTGCTGTTCCTAATTTTGGGTGAACGAGTTTTGTGTGAGCTAGCGTAGCCTCCATCGTTACCCAACATGATGTTGCCAAAACAACTTAACATGCACCCAGAATGTTCTAATTCATCATATAACATCTCTTCAGGTTCACTCATATTTTCAGTCACAAAACCAGCCCTGAATGGAACAGAACAACTGTACCTTTGAGCTTCTCGAAGACCCATTTTGCCTTCTCCTCCACAGTGCTCGAGAAACGCTGCGGATCAGATCAAAGGTTGTCAGTTTGGTTTGGTGAATGCTGCTGAATTGAACGGCTCTCATGTACAGAAGAAATTGGTATATTTGCTCGCCCCCAAAAAAGGTCCATTTCAATCAAAGATATGTCTCTGACATTGTCACACAAAATAAATTCAAGCAACAAAGCATCATTGCTATGAGTAAATGTGCAAGAGAACGAATCTAATCCCGCCTCAAAAAGGGGAAAAAGGAAAAGAAATGACACGAGAAGGATATGCGGATACATGTCCTCCAAGAACTCTGAATTGAGTAGTGAGCATTGTCGAGAACAAGCAAGAACAGACCTCACCTCACCACACCCATACAACTGTTTATCACTACGACTTCCCCAGTGCAGGATAAAGATCAAAGGCAACGGATCCGGCAATGGCCGCGCCAGCAACCGAATGCGCAGAAAGAGGAGAGAGAAAAGTGAAATGGCGGCGAGCACTCACGGAGATGTCGTCGCCGATGGCGGAGAGCTCCTTCTTGGCCTTGCGGGAGATGGTGAAGCTGCCGAGCTTGGTGAGCGCCTTCTCCATCCCCTCCATCCGCGCGGCTGAACTGGTGAACTGCCCTTGCACTGGTGTGCCGCGGCAGGCGCGCAGCGCTTGCGTGAACGAGTAGACGAGCGCCTCCACGCGTGGGCGAGGGCGGCTGTGGCTGGCTGGCTGCTGGCTCTGCGCCGCGGGTGGGGTGTGCCGCAGGATGGGATACACGAGAACCAGGTTCAAAGCTGCGGCGCTCGGCGCGGGTGGACGCCGATAAATAAGCAACGGCTCGTGGATCGAGAGGGCCGTGGGCCTGCGGCGCCGGATCCTCTGCGACAGTGAGGCCTGCTTCCATATTTGCTGCCGTGACTTCGTCCTGTTTCTTCTCTTTCTCTCTTTTTTTTTGGCTGTTTTGTGGAAAAAAGGTACCAGGATAAGGATAATGACGCTGTTTATTTCGAAAAGGGGCTGTTTAGTTCAAAAAGCCACTTCTAAATACACTATGCAAAAAAAAAAAAATCTCCGTCACATCAAAATGTCATAACATGCATGGAGTATTAAATATAGATAAAATCAAAAACTAATTGCACAGTTTTGTTGTACTCTGTGAGACGAACATTTTAAGTCTAATTAATCAATTTTTGGATAATTTTTCACAAATACAAACAAAATACTACAGTAGCGCAATGATTGCGAGTGACATCTTACTCTTAAATTCAACCTCCCAATTCTAATATCTAAACACCACCAAGGATAACGATGCTGCTGGTGCCAACTTTAAACAGAAATAAAAAAAATCAAAGAACACGGTAGTATTGGAGGGTTTGATGGTATTGTTGCAAAAGCTTAGCAGTATGTGTTCGTCTTAGTTGCCGATCCACTACACGGAATTCTCAAAACAAGGAACTGAAGGTTAGTTATTCAAGAACCGAATTTGCACAGAACAGATTGCTACATATCGGCGTTGCCGGATAACGTCGGTTATTTTTCACGGGGGGAGCGGCCGGAGCGGGGGCCGTTGCCCGTTGGTGCCCCGTTCTCGCATGACCGGGTCGGGTCGGGTCACGGGGGTCTTTGCACGCTGAGCCCTTTCCTCCGTTCCAAGCGGGCGCGGCAGCCGGCAGGAACGGAACGGTGTTTCGTGCGTCCAACGGCCGGCGAGCGCGAGCACAAATCGCACAGGACAGGAGCGCTGCGCCCACCTTGTCTGCTGGGAGCGCATCGTGAATTCTTGACGCATGGAGCTTTCGGTTTGTTCCACGGAGCCTTCGATTTGGGCTGACTCGCATCGGCCGTGGGCTTTAGCTTTAATAAGAAGCAGCATAACAGCCCAATTGTCCCCGTGGGCTGTTATGGGCTGAACAAATCTCGCAGTTACTAGGAGGAACATGCTGGACTTCACAGTTCACTCTCTTTCTGCTGCCATCTCCATCGAACGATCCCTCTGGTGTATCCTTTTCTGGAGCTGGGAAATGCGGAGCTTGTTTCCTTTTCGTTTGCTCCAAAACAATCACTCTCTTATGTAGGGACCGGCAAATGTTATTTGTCCGGAGATATTTGAAGCCTGGTGCGCCCGCAGTGTGGCCAACAGATCGTGAGACGCTCAGGCAGGCAAGGTTGCTCTATCTCCTCCATGTCTCCGTCCTGATCATGTCAATCGCCAGTTTTGGTGCTTCGTGATATACTAGCGCCTATTGGAATTTTCTTTTAGAGTTTTAGGGCCAAAGCCCCCGTCTTAACCACTCAAGACAGGAAAACGTTCACAGTTCTGGGTGCTGTTTTACCGCAGCACAAACTGGCCGAGCTACGGTGCACACCTATTGGAATTTTTTATACCATTTCCTTTCCAGAAATTGATCATTAGCCATTTTCTGAAACTAAAATTGTCCCATGCCATCTTCGTAGTTGTAGATCAGAATGGACAAGGAGCTGGTTCAAAAATATTCGAGCTTTGCTCAAAATCGACTTATTGTATCATTTGATATTCAACTTCAAACGATCCTAATGAACTAGTTCAATTTTATTCAAAATCACCTATATGTTTGTTTTGGAATAAAAGAATAAGTGTAATCAGATTTTCTTTGGAATGGTCCCCTGCGCTAGCTTAACGAGAGTTTTATCGAGCCCTGCATTTTTTAAATGAGTGACGCGAAGAAGAACGCGGGTGGAGCGCCAGGCTAGAGGTTGAAGAAAAGTTGCTGGCCGTGAGATGCAGGCCCTGTTTGGAAACCAAGTTACTAAGAGCATGGCTAATAAGCCAGCCGACTGCCGGCTAGGAGAGATACCTATTTAATGCAGCAGGGAGGGCAAGAGAAAAGGCAGCAGCATGCTCAACGAATAAGCAGCTAGTGCAACAGCTGGGCAGCCAATGAGAGGGAACGCAGCGCTAACCCGCCCGCTGCAAGCCGGCGCCTGAGAAACAGCCCGCTCCACTTTTCTCTCTCTTCTACATTGGTTCTCGCCGGCTTCTCGCCGATCATTAAACTTGCTCTAAAGTTTAGCATCTTAATTTGGCGTCGCGGCCCCGCTCCGTGGTCTCCGACATCATCATGTACGGGGCCTCGGACTCGTGCTTCGCGCCCTACGGCGAGCACTTCCGCAAGGCCAGGAAGCTCGTGACGGTGCACCTGCTCAACGCCAGGAAGGTCCGGTCCCAACGCCCGGCCCGGGAAGAGGAGGTCCGGCTGGTCATGGGCAAGCTCCGCAGGGCGGCGGCGGCGGCGGCGGCCACGACGGGCGCCGCGGTGGACATGAGCGATCTGCTGCACTCGTTCGTCAACGACCTCGTCTGCCGCGCCGTCTCGGGCAGGTTGTCCCAGGGGGAAGAGGGCCGGAACAAGCTGTTCCGCGAGCTTACCGACATCAACGCGGAGCTCCTGGGAGGGTTCAACGTCCAGGACTACTTCCCGAGCTTGGCCAGGCTCGGGTTGCTCAGCAAGGTGGTGTGCGCCAAGGCCAGGAGGGTGAGGAAGAGGTGGGACGAGCTGCTGGACAAGCTCATCGATGACCATGCTGCAACAAGGTCGGGGTCGGTTCGCTGTGAGGGTGGCGCAGAGGGCGAGCAGGAAGAGGACAGCGACTTCATCGACGTGTTGCTGTCCCTCCAGAAGGAGTATGGCTTCACCAGGGACCATTTGAAGGCCATCTTGATAGTAAGTGTGCTACTACCTCCGTTCCAATTTTGCAAATTACAGTTTATTTGACTTTTTTAGCACAAGTTTGACCGCTCGTCTTATTCAAAAAATTATGTAAATCTAGTCAAATTTAAGGCATTTTGAAGATTTTTTATTAATAAAGTAAGCCACCACAAAAAATATGATAATTTGTATAAAATTTTGAATAAAACGAGCAATCAAACTGAGAATAAAAAGTTAAACGAACTATAATTTAAAACGAAGATAGTGGTAGATTTCTGCGACATAGGTTCGTCCTTTTTTCCCGTGTTTTAGTATTCCATGCCATGCATGCATGGTGAGATTTCAGGACATGTTTGAAGCGGGCACCGACACATCGTACATGGTTCCAGAGTTTGCTATAGTTGAGCTCATGCGTAAGCCACACCTTATGGCAAAGTTACAAGAAGAGGTGAGGAGGAATATACCCAAAGGGCGAGAATTGGTCACTGAAGATGACCTCACTGGCATGACCTACCTCAAGGCTGTTATCAAAGAGACACTCAGTCTGCATCCACCCGTACCACTCCTTATCCCGCACTTCTCTATGCATTCTTGCCACATTGACAGTTACACAATCCAAAGAAACACACGTGTCATAATTAATGCTTGGGCAATCAATAGACACCATGGTGGTGTTTAGATGGAGAATTGGGAGGTTGAATTTGGGAGTTGAATGTCTCTTCATAATCATTGCGTCACTGTAGCATTTTCGTTTGTATGTGCAAAAAATTGTCTAAAAATTGATTAATTAGGCTCAAAATGTTCGTCTCGCAGAGTACAACAAAACTGAAAACTGTGTAATTAGTTTTTGATTTCATCTACATTTAGTACTCCATGCATGTTATGACATTTTGATGTGATGGGGAATCTTCTTTTTGCATAGTGTATTTGGGAGTTGCTTTTTGGGAACTTTTGGGAACTAAACGCGGCCATAGCTATTGGGACAATGCAAATGAGTTCCTGCCAGAGAGATTCATGAATGGGGATGATGATGATATTACCAACATCGATTTTAAGGGGAAATGCTTCCATTTCTTGCCGTTTGGTTCGGGCCGAAGAATGTGTCCCGGCATCCACTCGGCTGTAGCCACCTTGGAGATTATGCTAGCAAACCTGATGCACCATTTTGATTGGGAGTTGCCAATAGGGTTCAAGAAGGAAGAGATAGATATGACAGAGGTGTTTGGAATAACGGTGCAAAGGAAGGAGAAACTCTTCTTAGTCCCAAAGGTTGTGTGAGTACATCTCGCGTGCAACAGAAGTTAGACACTATATTTGTTGGGTATACATGTACACATATGCAAATGAACGTGGATTATTTCTATGCATTTTCATCATTTTTAAGAATCTATTGCGTGTAAAATTATTTGTACTTAAAACTGCATACCCATACAAATATTAAATATTTTTTGAATAAAAACTACATAATCTTAATCGGTTGGAGTTTTGTCAATTCACAAATGCATGAGGGCAAGTACAACGGGCTGTTGTTTGCCGTCGCCATGCAGAACCTTTTGTAGAAAACCCCCCGCGCGGCCGGTTCGAGACGAAGCCGTCGTCTGGTTCATCTACGGCAGGAGCTCGTGCTCCGACGCGAATCGCCGGCCCTCCACGCGCGTTGTACGATCTGCTCCTTTTCATCAAGGGCGGAGCGGATCCACTACGGGGGCGCGCGCGGGAAAGTTCCTCGCCGCGAAGCGCGCCATTCTCTTCCTCCCCTATCCCAAATCCCCCTCGATGCAGTCTTGTAGAGGCCTCCGAGTCGTCATCGGCTCCGTGCTCGAGTCCGACCTCGCCTGCCCGGAGCGGCTCGCAGACGACACCGAAGCGACCGAGTACTCCTCCGCGCTCGAGGAGCTGGCTCCGCCGCGCCGGCCCCAAGCGAGCTCCGACGTGCCCGAGCTCCGCCACGCCGGCCCCGCGCGAACTCCGTCGCGCCGTTCCACGCCCGAGCTTCCCACGCCGGCCGGGCGCGAGCTCCGCCCGCTCCTGCTGCGGCCCGCCAGCGTGCAGCTCGTAGTCGAAACCGGCAGCTCGCCGTCGCCCAGCTCGAGCTGGAGCTGCAGCTCCTCCCACGCCGTCAGCTGGAACGGCCGCTTGCGCCAGCCGCCGTCTCCCGCCACCTGCGCTGCACCGCGCCTGCAGAAGAGGACGCGAGCAGCGGAGGAAAATGCTGCTGCGCGTAGCGGACGAGGACTCAGGAAAGGATAAGACCGTGGGTGGGTGAATGGATGAGGATTGAGGAAAGGATGACCGTGGGTGGGTGAAAATGATTTTACCTTTTTCTATTTTACCCCTTTATCTTCGTTGATATTACGAAAAATTCTTTACTGAATGAGTTCCTTTTATATAAGTTCTAAAATTGCATATAAATTCAGTTGATCATACTGTTTGTGTAACAATAACTATATAAATTTTGATATGGTGCATTCTCTCGTGCATGCAATAAAATGGCAACAAAGATCAATTGTGTACTAGATCACCATGAGTTTATATGTCAAATGATAAATTAATTACCATACAGACAGCCAAACAGACAGTCCATTGTACAAGCTGTCTGTTCAGCTGTCTATTTATGTCAAAAAGACAGCAGCCGTCTCCACCGTTGTACTTGCCCTGAGGTCTGGTGTTTCATCCTTTGAGCTTTTGGGGAGCTGTGCCCCTCGGTCCCTCACTGGACGGGGGTTTTTGTGTAACTTGTTGGAGATCGGAGAGCTAAGCGCAAAGGCTTCAGCCTCAACACATTGTTCGCACTTGTAAGTTGTAACATTGGAGATCTGGAGGACCGCAACGCTTGGATGTTCCGCAGGGAATGCACACAAGTTCAGCAGCTGATCAAGACGATCAAGAGCAACTTGGTGAAATGTGGTTCGGAGCCAGTGCAGTTCGTGAGAACGCTGCGAATAGGTTATTTGGTTCATGTAAATCGCTTTCACGTCTGAATGTGCTGCACATACTATCATACTATGATATAATTCATTGTGTTCTAAACTTCTATCTTAATACAGAGATACACACTTATCTGGTGTATTCGATAAAAAATTTTGTAAAAAGACGAGACCAGAAACTGAATGATGCTCTGAAATAGAAAAGAGAAAAATATAACATGACGCGTAATTGGGCCAACGGCCACGGGTCGTGTGGTAACATGCTCTTCAGCCTGGCCCGCTCGCTGCCGCCGCCGGACTCCTCGGCCTGCCCGCTAGCCGTCCAGCCCACCTATCCGCGCCTCTTCTTCCTCCAGCCGCGACACCCCCCGATCCAACCCTAACCCCTCCGCCCCTCCGCATCGCCACTTCGTACGCAGGCGCCGAACCCCTCCGCCTCGTCGCCGGTGCCCCCTTCCCGGCTCGCGACCCCGCTCATCGGCGGTTTTCCGGTGCGTGCCCCTCACCTCACCTTCACCTTTACACGCCTCCTTCCACCTCTCGGCCGTTAATTTCACCTTCCACGCTCTCTCTCTATTCTCTTAGGTCTTCGTGTTGGTCGCGCGTGTACGACTCGCAATGGAGCAAGATCAGAGCGTTGCTGTCGGTGTCGATTCCGGTAGCGCCGAGCCTGGTGCCGCGGCTTTCGATTTGACGACCGCCAATACTGACGCGAACGCGTACGCTGGAGCGGCTGTCACCGCTGTGACCGCAGACGGTGGAGCACAGGCCGCTGATGCCTCTGCCTACCCGTCCGAGCACGCGGCGTTGAATGGGATGGCCGCAGAGAACGGTGCCGCAGCCACCAACGAGATGGGCGAGCCGGCGGCTCCAGAGCCATCCTACGAGGAAGGTAGCTTTGGATTTGCACGCTCGTTAATATCATATGTTAGGCTTTCACACACCCTAATTTTATATCCTACCTGCAGACGCTTAACGTGTTGTTTTCTTTTCTTTCTGCAGCTGTGCTTTCAGCTGAAGAGGCTAGGTTGTGGAGTGTCGTTACTGCAAATTCCTTAGACTTCAATGCTTGGACAGCACTTATTGATGAAACAGAGAAAAATGCTGAGGTAATGTCTGGTTTGCCGCTTACCTTTACAACCGTTCTTTAGAATTCAGTTGCTATAGAGGAGCTAATTTGTAACTTTTACAACGGCTTATGATTATATGCTATTTCTGGATATAAAATACTTCGATTTAGGGCATATTGCAATTTTATTATGCATTTGTTTGGTGTATGTTCAGTTGCTTCCTTGTTTTTCGTAGAATAAGTCTGCAATCTTGATGGCATACTATAGCTTCTTCCCTCTATCCTGACTGTAGATTTTGTATCCTTGTGTTTCCTCAAGTTATCTTGAATTTTGAAGCGCATGATGTCCCTGGTACTTCATTTTGGCCTATGTAGTCATGTATGATTTTTGGTGTTTGTTGTACTTTATTTGGCCTATCATAGTCCTCTGTAATCTTTGGTTGTCGTTGTTTCAATAAAGTGCACTTAATGTAAATTCAATCTGAGCAATCGATCACTATAAAAATGGAACTCTTTGTATGATGAAAATCTTTATGCTAACACGTGTTTTTATGTGTTCTCGTCCAGAGCAATATTCTAAAGATACGGAAAGTGTACGATGCATTTCTTGCGGAGTTCCCTCTTTGCTTTGGTTATTGGAAGAAATATGCAGATCATGAAGGTAGACTTGATGGCGTCAACAAAGTTATAGAGGTGTATGAACGAGCAGTTCTTGCAGTTACTTATTCAGTGGACATTTGGTATAACTACTGTCAGTTTGCAATTTCAACATATGATGACCCGGATATCATCAGAAGGTACCAATCATACACAACATTCCTATTCTAAGGAAGTCAATGTGGCTACCCTTTCTGTGAGTTAATCAAGATGTATCCCACGCTACTACTAATTCTTGTGCCAAGACATCCTCAGGACTGCAAGAATTTTTCCTTAGTATGTTAATGACACTTTTCTTACCCTTTTAATCAGCTTGTAGTTTATGAGACATTTGTCATTTTACTACTTGTTTCTTACCTCTATTTTGTATCATATCTTGTTGGATACTAAAAAGTCAAAACAATGCAATACTCAAAAGAGTTACAGGTGTAACCTTCAGTGTTTGAAATTTGAATTTCTTCAGCATGAAGATTGTCATGCATTTTAATTTGGATTTCCAACTCTGGACTGGTATCAGATGCCATTCAATTTGTTATTCCAACATATCTGAACCATATCTTTGTACATGTTGTTACAGGCACTGAAGAAACGTAAGCTCAATTTTGTGCTGAGGTCAACAAATGAAGTGGTGTCTTCAAGCACTAGGGTATACATGGTCGATACGTTAGGTTTGTGTGCCTCTCCTGAAAATTAATGTGCTCTTGGTGCAGAAATCTGTACGCCATTTTTGAACTATTATTTAACTGCATGAGATACCATTGGAATCTCTAAGGATTTAGCTATGGATAGGAGCGCTTGGAGACTAGCAATTAATGTGCCTGAGCCGTGATCTTTGCTTTCTTTTCTGCTTTCCTCTAACTCTTTTTCTGTTTTTTTTTGACCTTTTGGGTTTCACCTCTAGCCTACCCCAACTAGCTTGGGACAAAAGGCTATGTTGTTGTTGTTGTTGTTGTTGTTGTTGTAATGACTGGGCATTTGAATTCGATATGTAGGAATTCCTGATCGAGCTCTTTAGAATATGTCAGAGCTCTACTTGTGCAATCTGTGCGGCAGCAATTTCCATCTGAAAATATGATATATTCAATTTCATGTACATTGTTACGGCGATTTGTCTTTCTCTGAACTAATGGGCCGTTAGTCAATCTGCCTCTAGTTACCATAAACTATTTGTTCCACTTTCTGTGGACTTAAAATCTCTACGCATGCATTTCTATTGAGAAAATACAATGTGTACTTAATACATTAGCTAATTATTTATATTTGAGATAATAACATGCTAATTTGATAAAAACTTTAGACCCATACTGCACATGGTCATAAAAGGTATTTCAAAACTTTTTATGTCAAGTAAAAATGTGGTCCTTCCTAGATGTAAGTACCTGCTATATCTGCACATTCCAGTCATCATTGATTGTGTCTTTCGATGTAGTTCTTTTATCTCGTTTAGTTTTCGAATCGGTAGCTTCGCTTGCCTTTTCAGTAACTTTGTCCGTCATCTGTTTTTACAGACTGTTTGAAAGAGGTTTGGCATATGTTGGAACAGATTACCGTTCCAACATTTTGTGGGATGAGTATATTAAGTATGAAGAATCGCTGCAGGCGTGGAGTCATCTAGCTGTGATATATACACGAATATTAGAGCATCCCATACAGCAGCTTGATCGGTACTTTAATTGGTAAGTCATTTGTATAATTTCTTTTATTTATATTGAAGTTTGGAAGTGAATCTTTCTTTTGAGTATGTTGTTTATCTGCAGTATACTAAAGGTTAGATTGTCTGATAAGTGGGTCTAGGCAACATATTATTGACAACACTCTGCCACGAATGAATTGAAATAAGCAAATTTACCACTGTACCATTTTGTCATTTCCTAAGTGTGCTTGATATTTTAAGCACTTGAATTGTGGCCATGATATATAATCTCATTTATGACGAGACAGATAATGTAAAATGTCTTGTTTTACTAACTGTTATATTTACACAGCCTCAAGGAATTGGCTTCAACACATGATCTTTCAGAGATACTGACTGTGGAGGAAGCTTCCATGTATGGTGTTACTTCTGAGAACAGTACTCAAGCTCTTGATGGTGAGCCACATCCTGACGATCCTGATAAATCCAGCCAACCTGGAGCAGAGAACCTTACGAAGTATGTCGCCGTGAGAGAAGAGATGTACAAGAAGGCTAAAGAGTATGAATCTAAGATTATTGGTTTTGAACTAGCTATTAGAAGACCATATTTTCATGTCAAGCCTCTTGACAAACCAGAGCTTGAGAATTGGCATAACTACCTTGATTTTACTGAGAATGAAGAAGACATTAATAAGGTATGGTTTTGCACTTCTAGCAACCTTTTGTCTTTTTTATTATATAGTAGATTTATGGAACGCTTGGAATCTTATAACTTACAATCCAGTGTTATTGGCTCCATTATATGCTTTAACGGCTAGTATTTGGAGAGGCTTCCTTTATAATGGGATATTGAGCGTGGACATAATGTTTGGTTTCGATGAGGCTAAGTACTCCAAACTTTCATTTGGCAGTGGTCGTTCTGGGTTAATGATATATGGTACCAAATACCAATTGTTTGAATTTTTAATCTCATATATGCAGGTATTTGCTTAATGCTCACCTTCTTAATCATCTATCTATCAAGCAAGGATGGTCCCTCCTTTCTTATGGAGGGGCCTCCGTAATCAGCTAATGGAGTAATCTGTGTGAACTTCTCTTTTTTTTTGTCAATACCAAATTCATATTCCCTTTAGATCCCCCTTTTCCTCCCTCATGCTTATGTTTTCTGATGATACATTTTACTTTTTCAGGTTGTCAAATTGTATGAAAGATGTGTGATTGCCTGTGCTAGTTATTCAGAATTCTGGATCCGCTATATACAATCCATGGAGAATAAAGGCAGTCTAGAACTAGCAAACAATGCCCTGGCTCGTGCCACTCATGTGTTTGTCAAGGTATTATTTGATAACCTGTAGAATAATATGTTGGTATCACTTTTTTGTTTCCTTTTATCATTTCATTCATTATCTTTATCATACATGTTTCTCTTTATTTGAATGTAGCATCAACAAGGTTTGAATGTCAATCAAATCTTGGTTGTGTCTTTCATTCCTCCATTAAATCTTGCTTTTGCACCTCTTAGATGAGTGCTTCTTTTATTCCAGATTCCTTATAGCAATGAACAAATACAACTAAAGATGACCAAATGCAAAGGCAATAGAACAGCTGAATTAGTTAGATCGTAGGATCTTCAGATATGTACTTACTCTCTACAGATGTAAATCGCTGATGTTATTCTGATCTGCGAGGACTGCTTTTGTGAAATCTCATTTGAATGCAGATACTATGAAAAGCACAAAAACTCAATAGTATACTGTCTTGGTCATTTTTCGTTTCTGAGAGCTGAAATAAAAACTCTACAGAAATAACACGAATCTAATTGAGAAGATGAACGTAGATAATAATGTTTTGATTTGTGTAGTACATCATTATGTATGCTAGGTGGTTTTAGATTTGCTGATAGCTACATCCCGTTTCTCTTTGATTAATACAGAAGCAGCCAGAGATTCATCTGTTTTGCGCACGCTTTAAGGAGCTTAATGGAGATGTTTCTGGAGCACGTGCAGAATATCAGCATCTTTACTCAGTAGTATGCCCTGGCTTTCTAGAGGCCATTGTGAAGCATTCTAATATGGAGCACCGACTGGTATGTCAAATGTCATTGAACAAGTAACCTTCTTTTTGTTCCTTTTTTAACGTGTTCTAGAGTTTGATTAATCTGCCTATGTTTGCAGGGAGATAAAGAATCAGCTTGTTCAGTTTATGAGAAGGCCATTGCTGCTGAAAGGGAAAAGGAACAGAGCCAGCTCTTGCCAACATTGCTTATTCAGTACTCACGTTTCTTATTTTTGGTAGGTTCTTATCATAATTTCGAGATTATACCGAAATGTGAAAAAAAATCATGATTTACATGCATGCCTAAGTTTGTATCATCTGAATATCTTACTATTTTCACTGAACATGTGTGTTTAGCCAATAAGAAGTGTGAAAAGGCTACACCTGATCAGAACTTATGTAGTATAAAGATTATTTAATGTAGTAGACATCTCTTGCTTTGCATTTTTAAGGACACCAATTTTGTCTGTTTGAGCTTTAGAGATGTTCCTTCTTATTACTGTTTAATGAGTAGTTGACTGAGCAGAACTTCTCTGGCATTATTCTATGTATTATCCCCCTATTTCAGTTGGTGGAATTTGATGTGTTCTTCATATGTGTAGGCCATCCAAGACTTAGAAAAGGCAAGGGAGACCTTAACTTCATTGCATGAGCAATTGAACGTGACGAAACCAGTTCTTGAGGTTATGACTTTCAAGATTTTTCTGAATTATTTCGATTTTCCTCATCTTTGCCCTTAATTTTCCTAATACTACCTCTTTCTTTTGCAGGCTGTCATCCATCTAGAGTCTATCTTTCCATGTGAAAAGCGTGTTGACTTGTTAGATTCACTTGTGGAGAATTTTGTTACACATGAAGCATCTCAAGGAGAGGGGTCAAGTCTAGCTGATAAAGAAGAAATATCTTCCATATTTTTAGAGGTAATAATCAAATGCTGCCCCTTTCTATATTATACTCCTCCTTGGTTTGGCCTAGGTGATATGAATTTGGCAGCTTAAGCGGTCTTACCGTATTAGAAGTTTGAATTAAGATAGTTTTCTAGCTATTTCTGTTTGTTTTTTCAATTTGCCAATAATGGAATGAAAACCATAGAAGAATGTTTTCTTTATGTAGTTGATATTGTATATATTGCAAGTAAGATGGATGGTTGCCATGATTTACACTACCGATGCTCTTTACTAAACATTTAGTGGACCATCAAAAAATTGTTCTCTAGCTTTATTTGGGTGCTCTTCTTTGGGAACATGAAGTATTTTGTGATAATGTTTGGAAGCAATGGCTAGAGCCTCCGGTTGAGAGGCTGCCCAACAGGGCTCAAACCTGTGCTGACAGGTCATGGGAGTAGCTCCCAAAAAGAGTTTGGTACTCCCCTCTAAAACAAAGCCAAGGAGACATCTAACCCGTGGCTGATGTTTTTTTAGTGCTCATCCTTGAGAAGATGAGTATTTCGTGATAATGTTTGGAATTTTGGTTCAGCGAGCTGGTAGAGTCTTGCAACTTTTGTCTATATAGAGAATTGTGTATAAGCAGAACTCTCCTTAAAGTCAAAGTACTATTCTTGAATCACAGTGATCTCTTGCATTTATCAAACATGGTATTCTGCTATTGTTAGTGCTATGTAAATGAACCATGTTTCTTTTATTTTGCTTTTGGGCCTGTCCACTTTGGTAGTTTAATGATTCTCTTACAAATTGCCTGCAGTTTTTGGATCTCTTTGGGGATGCAAAGTCAATCAAGAAAGCCTTAACTAGGCACACAACTTATTTTTCATCTAAGAGAAGCATTCTGCCGTCAAAGAAACGAAAAGCAGATGATGCTATTGTTTCAGACAGGGACAAGTTGGCTAAAACTGGTGCTCAGCCAGTCATGGGGACTGATCCAAATGCTCCAAATCCTCCAGTTTGGCCTGTGACTTCTGAAGCATCAGGGCAACAATGGGGAGCTGCTTATGCACCTCAGGTCACATTCATATACTTTTTCTTTGGCGCACTAACCATGATAAGAGATGAATTTTGAAGTAAAAAGAATAGGAGAGAAACATTGTTTTATCGTCTCCTCAAATCTTCCCAAACACAACGGATAGAAGTGGTCAAATATCTCAATTCCTCCCACTATGTCTACTTGAATTTGCAGCTATTATCCATGTCCTGTCCTCTAAGCTGACACTTTTCTGTGAATTGTTTCGTCTGAGTTGGCATGCTCTTTGGTAGATCTTAAAGTTCATTCTTATGATTCTTCATACAACTTAGAATTTGAATTATAGAATAGTCTCCTTTTGTATTTATTTTTATATAAATGATGCTATCATGGATAACTATATATTGCTGCTTATTGACTTTAACGTCTTTTGCATTGTAGGCTGCGTATCCTTCATATGGATCTTATGACTACAGCCATCAAATGCCTCAGCCTGCTCCTCAAGCTGCTTATGGTGCTTACCCTCCAACATACCCTGCTCAGGTACTGAATTTGTTTTCTGCTTATAATTTGAAATGCTTCTGGATATTCAAAAGTCGAAATAATATGCATAGTATCTTCCAAAAAATGTTTCAAGGAATGACTATGCCACGTAAGTACACAGCACTCCCACCATCAAGATTCCCTACCTGTATCCAGATCCCCAACCAGGAAAATAAAGTTAGGATTTCAATTTAACAAAAAAAAAAGATTTGTGGCGGAGTAAAAGCTGCCATCAATTGTGCTTTGTTTTTAGTAATCTCTCAATAAGTTTTTCAGTCTGTAACTTTTCTCTATTTCTGATGGAAGCTAGTTCTCTGAAGCAGTCTAACCAAACATGGAATTGTTAACTGGCAGTCAGATGTTACCTATGGAAATTGGAGATAGTACTTCTGACCTGCTAAGCTAGTGATATAGTTAAAAGTGGCAGTAGTCTATGTTTTGTTTAGGCACATCATGTTACCATTAGCAGATATGAAGCAGCAGTAGTTATGCTCATGTAGATTAAGCCTGTCCGTCGCCTTAGTCAGGTTTAACTTGATCTATTTCTCCAATTTCTGCTTACACTAGTCTCTTGCCCTTGATATACCTCCTTGTCACGTGACGTTTTGAGCCCCGCATTCACAACTAGAGTAACTTCTAATCTGTTCAAGAATGTTGTCTGATTCATAATCATATACTGTAGGGCTACACACAGCAAAGCTACGCACAACCTGCAGCAATGGCAGCAGCACCAGTGCCCGCAGCGGCACCGGCACCAGCACCGGCAGCAGCTTACCCTCAGCAACCTGCGGCGGCTCCTCAACCCTACTACGGCGCAACCTATTACAGCTAGTGTTACTGGAAGACACTGTCAGTGTGAGGTGTAACCCGCTTTGTCCGGATGCCATTTGCGGCAGTGTACCGAGGATGACTACATATGAGTCCAAATCTGAGATTTGTATAGCCTGAACATTATGTCTGCTAGCATTTGTCTAGGAATTTTCATTGTTTTATCGCGTTAGTTTAATCCTTACTGGGTTTTCTAAATGCTTATGAATTGCCTCCCATAATCAACATTGTTCGTGGTTCATGGCAATACGATTTTCCCCCAGCTGTTGCTAGCGAGATTCTCTGGAATTGCCTGCTAAGGCGCATGATGTGCGCCTATGTGTTCACTGATTACTATGGCGTACACATCGGCACGCACTCTGCCTTGGGTTGCTTACATGCAGCACTCGCGACGTACATACGAATATTCAACTACGTTACGTCCTGACGCAGCCACTACGGTGGGCACGAGACAGTATGGCGTGATTGGTATGGTGCACAACCCCCTAGCCAGGCCCCCATAGTGCAGGCCCGGCTTGATTGGTTGCCTGGGCGGCCACTTAGCCAGGCCCCGATGGGCTAAAACGCGTGTACGGCCTGCATAGGCCGGAAACGCGAGTGGGTTGCGTTTCCAGCTTATGCAGCCTGCACAGGCCCCGGCGGGCCAGACGCCGCATCAGCTCACCTCCCGCGGCATTTCTACCGCTGCCTCGTGCCTCGCATCTCACCGCCGCCGGCATCCAGCGACTCCTCCTCTCCTTTGTGCTGGTTAAGGCGCCCCCGTTCACGGCCATGTCTACACTCGCGCCGCCCTCTACTGCCTCTAGGGACGAGCGGGCGTCACATCCAAGCAAGCGGCGCAGGCGATGCCGGTGTGCGGCGGTGCGTGTGGGTGAGCGGCATCGGCGGCGGGCGGTGTGGCCGGGCGTAGGTGCGTGTGGATGAGCGGGCAAGCAGTGCTGCTCCAGAGCGGCGCGGGCGAGCAAGCAGCACCTTCCTTTGCCTCGCACGAAGCAGCACCTGCAGCTCCCTCTGCCTCACCGTTGACCTCCCGGAACTGAGCACCCGCAGGCAGGAAGGAAATCATGTCGCCCTGATTTCTTTTTCTCTCACCAAATAAGCATAGCAAGTTGTGTGGTGTCAAATCGAAGCAGCATATCAGATTCAATGGGGAGCAGAGATGGCGAATCGATCTTTTACTCTCCTTTTTACTGAATTTTTTTTCTTTCTCATCTTTCATACCTCCACTTCGATCTGCTCTGCTTGGATTTCGTGCTGTTGCTGCTGCTACTATTGCTTATTCGATTTCTCCATTCCTATTGCTACTTGAATGGAAAAGGAAAAACTAGATGTTGGATGGCTACTGTTTTGTTTGTATTTTCAAGCAAAATCAAGATATTGGTAGTGAGCATTTGAGATGTTGTAACAAGAACCAACAGAGGGAGAGTCATTGCTAGCTCGATGGAGAAGAAGCTCAAAGCGGTGATGGTGGTTCAGCTCACCAAGGTAGAAAGGAGGTAATCCTAACCAAGCAAACTAGGCAACCAATCACACACAACCTTAGCCTGTCCAAGTATTGTTCACCCAACCAATCAATGGATACTTGCACAACCTTAACCTGGCTTATGCTGGTCTTGCATATCTCCTGTCCAGGCTTACGATAGTCCAGGAAACCAATCACGCCCTATGTGCCCAACGCCGGCGGATAAGCCGCTCACGAGGGAGGAGGGCAAAAGCGACAGCGTCATCTCTCCTTGGACTCACACGAGTGCGCCGTCGGCCGTATCGGCGTCTCCACGCCCAAAGCGCGGTCGCCTCGTGGATTGCTTGGATTGCAACGGGCCGAGGCCGCACGCGCGCCATCTTGTCTCGTTTGCCACGGCGCCTCGTCTTTGCCGGCGCCGCGCGTCCCCTGCGGCTCTTCTCTGCCTACATATCTGATATCTCAACCTTGCCCACCGATCTCCTCGTCGCACACTGGGCACATTGCACGCGTCCTGCTTGGACAGCCTGTCTACTCTGCCCGGTGAGGTCGATATCTTTGTAAAAACAAACATCCACGTGCTGTGTTTGTGTGTGACCTGCTGAGCTCCGCTCTGAACTAGGTACCATAGCTTTCCTGTCGATGTCTTTGTAAAAACAAACGTCCTGCAATTTCTACTCTTTTGTTCGTCGATCCACATTGAAACTTTACAGAGACTGATAGAGTGCATGAAACTGCAGGAGCAGGAGAACTGATGGCCGAGATCGACACTAGACCATTAGAATCCGTGCAGGCAGCCGTGAGCATCTTTGGGGGAGGCGATCAGAGCAGACACATCAGTGCAGTCTGTGCAGACAGAAATGTGAGTGCCTACACTACACCTACCTAGATACTAGCAGATATCCATGATGTGCATCTGCACTTCAATACTTCTCCGACTTCCCTTCGTTTGATCTAACGCTACGAACTCAAAATCACATGCTGGCGAAACACAGGAGGAAGAGATCGCCACGCTGACCAAGGAGCTCGCGACCTGCAAGCTGCAGCTCGAGGTCAGAGAGAGCCAGCACAAGCAGGCGACCCTGAAGATCCAGGCTCTCGAGAAGGCCGAGCAGGAGCTCTCGGAACAATACGAGAAGGACTGCATGGACGCGCACCTGCGCATCGCCCAGCTCGAGGCCGAGAACATCGCGGTCATGAGCCGGCAGGCGGAGGCCGACGGCGACCGCGGGGCGCTGAGGGACGAGCTGGCCGCCGCGAGGGGCGAGCTCGCCGCGGCCAGGGTGTCCGTCTCCTTCGTGCTGCGGGAGGTGGAGGCGATGGAGACGGCGGCCATCCTGGAGAGGGAGAGCACCCGGGACGCGCTGGCGAGGATCCTGAAGCTGAACGAGAGCGTCCTGTCGTCTGCGGTCGCGGCGATCAGGGCGGAGGAGGAGAGGTCGGTGTTCTTACAGGAGATGACGCTCGAGTTCTTCAACTCTGACAGGAATGTGGAGGTGATCAGGAGGCAGGTGGAGGTGATGCAGCGCATGGAGCTGGAGCTGCTGGCCAAGACGGTGGAAGCTGAGTACCTGCGGTCGGAGCTGAAGCTGGTGAAGGAGGTTTGCGTGCCGACTGCGGAATTAGCTTGTGATGCAACGGTGGTCACGGTCACAGATGCCGGCTGCAATAACTTGGATGACCGTGATCAGGCTCAGGGATGTGGAATAGGAGTGAGAGATCAGGAAATGGAAGCAGGGTTCACGTTTCAGCAGTCACCAGAAGAAGAGTGCTTTGTTTCTGAAATCTTCAGAAAGGACGCTAATGTTACGACGTCCAATGGCAACAAGACGGAGATCGAGGCATCCGAAGATGTAGTGGAGGATAAACAAGGAGCATCTGGTGCTGTGGTTCTGGGCACGACAGTGGCTGAAGGGAACCCCGATGGTCAAGAGATAAGATGCCAGCATGTCGCTAAGATCTCCGGAGAAGATCACCGTGACATCCAACCTGATGACAAAAAAACCAAAGCTGACAGCAATCAAGAACCAGCTGAATCAGAAGCCGTGCTTCCAAAAACCACGGCGTGCCAAGGTAATGATCTCCTCCTGCACTCTGCCATCGCCGAGCCCGGAAACGTTGCGATCGTAGGAAGCCAAGAACCACGAGCAGAAGCTGCTGCAGCTCCGGCCTCCACGCCGCGCGAAGGCGACCCAAAGATCGTCTCCAAAGACGAGGACGAGTACTACACGAAGGAGCTGGAGCCCGAGCCGGGGCAGGAAGGAAGCAAGATGGACGGGTACGTGCTCGTGTCGAAGCGCGGCGACGCGGACGCCGACGCCGCGGCCAAGGACAAGCAGCTGGACGCGGCGCGCGCGGAGATCAGCGACCTGCGGTTCATCCTGGAGGAGACGGTACGGCGGGCGGAGCTGGCCGAGGAGGCGAAGGCGGCGCTGGAGCGGGAGCTGAGGGAGGAGCTCCGGAGGAAGCAGCGGCACACCACCTCCACTCGCGGCGGCGCGCGGCGGGCGGTCGGACTCGGAGGACGGGGCGGGCGCCGCGCGCGCGAGGGGCTCAGGCGCCCGTGGCGACGCCGTCCAACAGGGCACCGAGAAGCGCCCGGCCGGGAGGGGAGGACTTGCCGACGCCACGGTGCCTGACGCTGGGGAAGGTGCTGAATATGAAGTACAAGTGAATGTTTCCCTTTGTGCTGCCACGCCGCCCTTTGTGCTGTACCTGTACTCGATCGGTACAAAAAGGCTGCTGAAAGTCTGGAATCCTACTGTCATAGTGTCATTTGAAGCGGGTGGTTTATCTCAATTATGCCGCTTGTAATTGAACTTGTTACAAACATTTAAGAGAGATCTTACGGTACAAAAATAATAGCCATTCATTCATTGATCTAGATCTGAGCGAAACATATTTTCATGGCCGCTGGCTTTCGGATTCGGACATGTGGATCAATTTGCTAGTCTTAAAATGGGGTTTCGGAAAGTGACAGTCATGGCGGAGGAGGTGGACGGCGTGAGGTTATCCTGCATTTGGATAAAACCATAGCTTCACGCAGGCATTTATAAATGGCTAGATTCTTTGTAATAGTGGCTTTTAAATATTTTTTAGTTCTCACTAGTTAGTTGTTCTTGTAAATAGCATACTATTATTTTTATTTAATATATGATAATTACAAAAACATTAGATTAGTCTGAAAGTGTACTTTTCAATCTTCAGGAGTCATGAATCGGGTCTGAAAAGGAAATGTCGAATACATAATTCTAGCTACATTAGGCAACTAAGTTTTATAGAGAAATTAAACATTTTCTATACCTGTCTCTTATACACATCTAGATGTGTATAAGAGACAGGGCGCCCGGCGCCGCGCGAGGGGGCTCAGGCGCCCGTGGCGACGCCGTCCAACAGGGCACCGAGAAGCGCCCGGCCGGGAGGGGAGGACTTGCCGACGCCACGGTGCCTGACGCTGGGGAAGGTGCTGAATATGAAGTACAAGTGAATGTTTCCCTTCGTGCTGCCACGCCGCCCTTTGTGCTGTACCTGTACTCGATCGGTACAAAAAGGCTGCTGAAAGTCTGGAATCCTACTGTCATAGTGTCATTTGAAGCGGGTGGTTTATCTCAATTATGCCGCTTGTAATTGAACTTGTTACAAACATTTAAGAGAGATCTTACGGTACAAAAATAATAGCCATTCATTCATTGATCTAGATCTGAGCGAAACATATTTTCATGGCCGCTGGCTTTCGGATTCGGACATGTGGATCAATTTGCTAGTCTTAAAATGGGGTTTCGGAAAGTGACAGTCATGGCGGAGGAGGTGGACGGCGTGAGGTTATCCTGCATTTGGATAAAACCATAGCTTCACGCAGGCATTTATAAATGGCTAGATTCTTTGTAATAGTGGCTTTTAAATATTTTTTAGTTCTCACTAGTTAGTTGTTCTTGTAAATAGCATACTATTATTTTTATTTAATATATGATAATTACAAAAACATTAGATTAGTCTGAAAGTGTACTTTTCAATCTTCAGGAGTCATGAATCGGGTCTGAAAAGGAAATGTCGAATACATAATTCTAGCTACATTAGGCAACTAAGTTTTATAGAGAAATTAAATCTAGACAAACAATTACACATACTACTATTTATAGCTATTAGATAATTATTAGCAGCAATTTATATTTAGATATCGAAAGATATAATGTGTATAAAATGTTTATTTATTTACCACTTAATTATTAGAATTTCTTATTTGTCAATAAAAAATCATATTATATAATATATAATGTACATTTGATAGTGAATACATATGAAGTAGTAAAATAAAGAGAATTAACACAAATGGGGTAGTGAAAAAAATTTAACAATTAATAATCTATATCCGCTCGATGATTTCGGTGCGCGTATTGTGAAGATTTATCTAATTAATATATATCGGCTTTTCACAAGTAATGCCTGCACCATTCGCGTAAAAGCAACACTCGTGATATCATAGTCTACTAACATCTTCCATGCACTCTATATTTGACTATTTGTCTTATTACCGGATACGGCGGTTCACGAGTCTACACACGTGACACTTGGGTCTATTTATAGGTGCCCTCTAAGGCAATAGGCAATGCCCAGTCCCCATCGTTCTTCTGTGTGCAGTACTGCAGCCGGTTTTGCTCCCTCTATTCCCCGCTCTCGCTCGCTCGCCAGGCGGTGGCCATGGGTTGCTGCTTCTCGTCGGAGGGCGGCGGCAGCAAGAGGAAGCAGGAGAGTACGGTGACGTCGCAGATCCGATGGGCCGAGTCGACCATGCCGATCGAGCCTGTCATCTCAGGTATCTTGTGCATGGTTCTCCATCCCCTCTGATCCTTGGTAGTTGCTCCTACAGTCCTCCCAGAAATGCGGCTCCAGTTCTTGGGCGCTTTCTTTGGCAAGGTGCTTTGCTTCGATTTCGCGGCTTGCTAGTTTGTTGATCCCTTAGCATGCATGGAGCTGTTTCCTAGATTTGGTGCGGTCGATTTCTGCATGGAGTTTATAGGGTTTTGTAGGGTTCTTGGCTCCTGCGAGATTTCAAGCGCCGTGATTACTGTGTGTTCTTGAATTTTTATCGTCCTTCTCTTGGTTTTCGATGTTCCGCCTTAGCACTGCAGTGATGTTGCGCGCGATCGTTTTGTCGTTTGCACTGTTTGGAATCTGGATACTCGACTTCATTTCTTGCACGTCGAGGAATTGATTTAGCGAAGAAATGCTTGCAAAAAACGATCTTTCCTCCTTTTCTTTTCTCTGTGCTTTTCCTTGATATATAGTTTAGATGGTGGCGAGGCTAGCATCGCGAATTCTTTGTGTCTATTTTTCGTAAAAAAGGTGACATCATCACATTACATGGGTCGTATGGATAAGTTACCATTTCGTGTGTTGTCATATTGTCACTTTGTCTTAGCAATGAGCCAATTGTCTTATCGCGTTCTTGGAATATATAGTTCACATTTTTCTTCTCATTTTTGTTGATTAATAGCAGTGTGATTTTTCTTCGTTAAATAGTAGCGTAGTTTCCCCTTATAATTGGCAACATCTACATTTGTATATCTGATGCTTCATCCTTTTTCGTGTTGTTTGTACAACGATGGCAAAATCAGTGGTCACGGTAGAGGCCCCTCTTGCTGAGTTTATCACAGACCTGGGCCTACAGGGGTGTGGCAGGGCTTTCACCTATAAGGAGGTGTATGTGGCAACAGATGGCTTCAGAATAGATCGCCTCCTGGGAGAGGGTGGGTTCGGCCAAGTGTACAAGGGCTTTCTTGATAGCATTAATCAGGTGGATACATATGGCTGCATTTATTTCTATGCGTACTAAATCATATGATATTTTTGCTAATTTAATTGTTCAAATGAACTAGGCTGATCTTGAGTAGAAGTATGACTGAAACGGTGTGTGCAAGAAAGGGTCGCTGTAGTATTTTTTATTTTCCTTAATTTATAGCTCAATGTTGGTCGATGTATATGAGTAGTTGTCTAGTTCATGATATCTATTGCTCTCTGCCTCTCCTGCCTTACTTGAATATTGAGTTGGAGTGGTCTTAGTATGATTGAAGCAACACATACAAGAAAGGATTGGTGTTGTTTTCTTGTCTTATGCATGAATGTCGTTCAGTAGTATGGTTAATTTATCATCGAAAAAATGTAGTATGGTTAATTTATCATCGAAAAAATGTAGTATGGTTAATTTATCATCGAAAAAATGTAGTATGGTTAATTTATCATCGAAAAAATGTAGTATGGTTAATTTATCATCGAAAAAATGTAGTATGGTTAATTTATCATCGAAAAAATGTAGTATGGTTAATTTATCATCGAAAAAATGTAGTATGGTTAATTTATCATCGAAAAAATGTAGTATGGTTAATTTATCATCGAAAAAATGTAGTATGGTTAATTTATCATCGAAAAAATGCTGGTTAAAAGAAGATGTAAGTTGACTTTCATTTGCTTGTATGATATTCTAATTCTAAAAAACTGCTCTGGACAGGAGGTGGCTATAAAGAGGCTTGATCTCCAGGGACAGCAAGGGGACAGGGAATTTGTCACTGAAATTGTGATGTTGAGCAACTTCCACCACCCAAATCTTGTAAACCTTGTTGGTTATTGCGCTGATGATGGTCAGAGGATTTTAGTTTATGAGTATATGCCTTTGGGTTCCCTTTACAGTCATATCCATGGTATGCTGCCAACCTACCATATGTAGATCTTCCTTGTTATATGTTAAGCTGGTATAATCAGAGTTGGTTCTTTGTTTATCCAGATCTCCCCCCCAGTCGGCAGCCTCTCGACTGGAGTACAAGAATTATGATACTTCTTGGTGCTGCTAAAGGTCTTGAGTATTTGCATAACATGGTTTCACCTCCTATCATCAATCGTGATGTGAAATGTGCAAACATTTTGCTTGGAGAGGGGTATCACCCAAAACTGTCTGACTTTGGCTTAGCAAAGCTAGGTCCAACTGGTGATAATACCCACGTTTCAACTAGAGTTATGGGTACACCTGGATATTGTGCACCAGAATATTTGATGACTGGTAAATTGACCGTAAGCACAGATATTTACAGCTTTGGTGTTGTTATGTTGGAGGTTCTCAGTGGAAGAATGGCTAGAGATGAAAGTCTCCCTGTACCTGAGCGGAACCTTGCTCCATGGGTAATCCAGTCCTTTCTGTTCGCATGTCTCTTTACTCGCTTCTCCTTAATATTATTTAGTTAAACTTACTTCATCTAAAAAGCTTGTTTCTCCTCAATGACTCAATCCTAGTATAGTAACTTTCTTTACGACAATGCTAGTACTAACTACTTTCACGAAGGTTCAGGCTTTTACATGCTGAACAGAGGTATACTTTTTCTTTTTGCAATTACTCGCTGTAACCTTTTGTATGGTTTCAGGCTGTCAAACATGTCATGGAACGTGATATCGCCAATCTGGTAGACCCGGCGTTGCAGGGTCAGTACTCCATGGATTATATGTACCCGGCCTTTATTATCGCTGCCAAATGTGCCCTTGAATCGCCCGTTATGAGACCAACCATTAGAGAGGTTGTCCATGCTCTCACCATGGTCTCAGCCAGAGGCTAGAAGGAGGCCGGAGCGTGGGGGACCTAGCACACCGACTAGAACTAAGTTCTGATCGGAACCAAGCTTACGGCCAGGATCTGGGGGAAGTTGAGGAATCGTGGGCCAAGCAAAACAGTGGTGCATTCTGTTGTGGTGAGTTGATGAGTGCCTGTCTGGGAGCTAGAACAGGCTATGTTGCCTGCTCAGATGATGTGGTAGAATTGAAGGGAAGTACATGTTGAAGAATTTTGTTAACATATATAGGTCATAACCGGTTTTACTCTTGCTATGTTTGTTGTGTGCTGAGGCTTACCAGAGTTATTTTCGCACATATGATTTTGCATATGAATATTAGGCTATGTACAAACAAGTGGAGATGGTTTGTTTCCCTTGCCTTGGCTGTGAGCAACTAGGTACATTCATCTTTTTCCCCATAAGCTGGCCATGCAAACATGGTGGTATTGTTATGTATTCCCTCGTAAAGACGATTATTCCTTCTACTGGGTTTCCTTTTTCAAATATCACAAAAAAAAAGAGTCCCCTAGAAGGCTAGAAAGCATACGCACATTCTCCGGCCAGTACGTTAAGTCAACATGTGAATCTTCCCCGCACGCAAGAACGTTTAAGAGATGTGTCGGCTAAAAATAAAAAAAAGACACTTGAAGCATGGCATGACTCTTATTTCTCTTTTTGTAGGAGCGGAGTGTCTGTTTAGCACTAAATTAATTGGCTGCTATCCGAAGTGGAGTAAGGTGGATATGGTTTTTTGGATACGTATTCATTAGTTTTACTTTGTCGACTCTGATGATACTAGATGTCTAGCTATCCAATTATTTCATACTAATTAAACCTCACACACTGAGATATACAGTATCCATTTCCCAACCCCTTCCCGTTTGTGATGTTGCCTATTTATAACGATGCACAAACTGTCCTCGGCCATCATCACCTCATGTCCTCCCAGTCGCAGCAGTAGAGCAGTCGGCAGCCTCTTGACTGGAGTACAAGAATTATGATACTGCTTGGTGCTGCTAAAGGTCTTGAGTATTTGCATAACAAGGTTGACCGTTCTGTCATTAATCGTGACGTGAAATGCGCAAACATTTTGCTTGGAGAGGGGTATCACCCAAAGCTGTCTGACTTCGGCTTAGCAAAGCTAGGTCCAATTGGTGATAATACCCATGTCTCAACTAGAGTTATGGGTACACCTGGATATTGTGCACCAGAATATTTGATGACTGGTAAATTGACCGTAAGCACAGATATTTACAGCTTTGGTGTTGTTATGTTGGAGGTTCTCAGTGGAAGAATGGCTAGAGATGAAAGTCTCCCTGTACCTGAGCGGAACCTTGCTCCATGGGTAATCCAGTCCTTTCTGTTCGCATGTCTCTTTACTCGCTTCTCCTTAATATTATTTAGTTAAACTTACTTCATCTAAAAAGCTTGTTTCTCCTCAATGACTCAATCCTAGTATAGTAACTTTCTTTACGACAATGCTAGTACTAACTACTTTCACGAAGGTTCAGGCTTTTACATGCTGAACAGAGGTATACTTTTTCTTTTTGCAATTACTCGCTGTAACCTTTTGTATGGTTTCAGGCTGTCAAACATGTCATGGAACGTGATATCGCCAATCTGGTAGACCCGGCGTTGCAGGGTCAGTACTCCATGGATTATATGTACCCGGCCTTTATTATCGCTGCCAAATGTGCCCTTGAATCGCCCGTTATGAGACCAACCATTAGAGAGGTTGTCCATGCTCTCACCATGGTCTCAGCCAGAGGCTAGAAGGAGGCCGGAGCGTGGGGGACCTAGCACACCGACTAGAACTAAGTTCTGATCGGAACCAAGCTTACGGCCAGGATCTGGGGGAAGTTGAGGAATCGTGGGCCAAGCAAAACAGTGGTGCATTCTGTTGTGGTGAGTTGATGAGTGCCTGTCTGGGAGCTAGAACAGGCTATGTTGCCTGCTCAGATGATGTGGTAGAATTGAAGGGAAGTACATGTTGAAGAATTTTGTTAACATATATAGGTCATAACCGGTTTTACTCTTGCTATGTTTGTTGTGTGCTGAGGCTTACCAGAGTTATTTTCGCACATATGATTTTGCATATGAATATTAGGCTATGTACAAACAAGTGGAGATGGTTTGTTTCCCTTGCCTTGGCTGTGAGCAACTAGGTACATTCATCTTTTTCCCCATAAGCTGGCCATGCAAACATGGTGGTATTGTTATGTATTCCCTCGTAAAGACGATTATTCCTTCTACTGGGTTTCCTTTTTCAAATATCACAAAAAAAAGAGTCCCCTAGAAAGCATATGCCCATTCTACTTAAGTCAACCTATGAATCTTTTCCGCACGCGAGAAAATTGTGTTAGATATTGTGTCGAATATTTGTACGAGTCCGGTTACGACGGGACTTGGAGTTGTATTTAGCAGTATAGGGTAGAGTTCGTGTCAAACTCTGTAACCTGAGCCTCCTCATAAATATGAGAGGGGGCTGCTGTTGTAACCATGACGACATAGCGACAGG
>OAMR01000082.1:1905476-1921406 GCA_900205405.1 Echinochloa crus-galli
ACACATACTCCAACACCCCCCCGCAGTCTGAACTACCGACACAGCGGAGTTCAAGACTGGACACGAAAGAAAGTACAGAAAGTACACTTGGGGACAATACCCCCCGCAGTCTGAACTACCGGCGCAGCGGAGTTCAAGACTGGAGACACATAAATGATAGCCCCTTAGTGCCGAAGTAGCCGAAGTCGAGGTGCCGTAGTCGTGGTCGAAGCCGTGGAGGAGAGCGCGGATCCGAAGCAGAGGGGATCGAACCCTAGGCGAATGTTGCGCGCGATCGTTTTGTCGTTTGCACTGTTTGGAATCTGGATACTCGACTTCATTTCTTGCACGTCGAGGAATTGATTTAGCGAAGAAATGCTTGCAAAAAACGATCTTTCCTCCTTTTCTTTTCTCTGTGCTTTTCCTTGATATATAGTTTAGATGGTGGCGAGGCTAGCATCGCGAATTCTTTGTGTCTATTTTTCGTAAAAAAGGTGACATCATCACATTACATGGGTCGTATGGATAAGTTACCATTTCGTGTGTTGTCATATTGTCACTTTGTCTTAGCAATGAGCCAATTGTCTTATCGCGTTCTTGGAATATATAGTTCACATTTTTCTTCTCATTTTTGTTGATTAATAGCAGTGTGATTTTTCTTCGTTAAATAGTAGCGTAGTTTCCCCTTATAATTGGCAACATCTACATTTGTATATCTGATGCTTCATCCTTTTTCGTGTTGTTTGTACAACGATGGCAAAATCAGTGGTCACGGTAGAGGCCCCTCTTGCTGAGTTTATCACAGACCTGGGCCTACAGGGGTGTGGCAGGGCTTTCACCTATAAGGAGGTGTATGTGGCAACAGATGGCTTCAGAATAGATCGCCTCCTGGGAGAGGGTGGGTTCGGCCAAGTGTACAAGGGCTTTCTTGATAGCATTAATCAGGTGGATACATATGGCTGCATTTATTTCTATGCGTACTAAATCATATGATATTTTTGCTAATTTAATTGTTCAAATGAACTAGGCTGATCTTGAGTAGAAGTATGACTGAAACGGTGTGTGCAAGAAAGGGTCGCTGTAGTATTTTTTATTTTCCTTAATTTATAGCTCAATGTTGGTCGATGTATATGAGTAGTTGTCTAGTTCATGATATCTATTGCTCTCTGCCTCTCCTGCCTTACTTGAATATTGAGTTGGAGTGGTCTTAGTATGATTGAAGCAACACATACAAGAAAGGATTGGTGTTGTTTTCTTGTCTTATGCATGAATGTCGTTCAGTAGTATGGTTAATTTATCATCGAAAAAATGTAGTATGGTTAATTTATCATCGAAAAAATGCTGGTTAAAAAGAAGATGTAAGTTGACTTTCATTTGCTTGTATGATGTTCCAATTCTAAAAAACTGCTCTGGACAGGAGGTGGCTATAAAGAGGCTTGATCTCCAGGGACAGCAAGGGGACAGGGAATTTCTCACTGAAATTGTGATGTTGAGCAACTTCCACCACCCAAATCTTGTAAACCTTGTTGGTTATTGCGCTGATGATGGTCAAAGGATTTTAGTTTATGAGTATATGCCTTTGGGTTCCCTTTACAGTCATATCCATGGTATGCTGCCAACCTACCATATGTAGATTTTCCTTGTTATATGTTAAGCTGGTATAATCAGAGTTGGTTTTTTGTTTATCCAGATCTCCCCCCCAGTCGGCAGCCTCTCGACTGGAGTACAAGAATTATGATACTTCTTGGTGCTGCTAAAGGTCTTGAGTATTTGCATAACCAGGATGACCGTTCTGTCATTAATCGTGATGTGAAATGCGCAAACATTTTGCTTGGAGAGGGGTATCACCCAAAGCTGTCTGACTTCGGCTTAGCAAAGCTAGGTCCAATTGGTGATAATACCCATGTCTCAACTAGAGTTATGGGTACACCTGGATATTGTGCACCAGAATATTTGATGACTGGTAAATTGACCGTAAGCACAGATATTTACAGCTTTGGTGTTGTTATGTTGGAGGTTCTCAGTGGAAGAATGGCTAGAGATGAAAGTCTCCCTGTACCTGAGCGGAACCTTGCTCCATGGGTAATCCAGTCCTTTCTGTTCGCATGTCTCTTTACTCGCTTCTCCTTAATATTATTTAGTTAAACTTACTTCATCTAAAAAGCTTGTTTCTCCTCAATGACTCAATCCTAGTATAGTAACTTTCTTTACGACAATGCTAGTACTAACTACTTTCACGAAGGTTCAGGCTTTTACATGCTGAACAGAGGTATACTTTTTCTTTTTGCAATTACTCGCTGTAACCTTTTGTATGGTTTCAGGCTGTCAAACATGTCATGGAGCGTGATATCGCCAATCTGGTAGACCCGGCGTTGCAGGGTCAGTACTCCATGGATTATATGTACCCGGCCTTTATTATCGCTGCAAAATGTGCCCTTGAATCGCCCGTTATGAGACCAACCATTAGAGAGGTTGTCCATGCTCTCACCATGATCTCGATCAGAGCCAGAGGCTAGAAGGAGGCCGGAGCGTGGGGGACCTAGCACACCGACTAGAACTAAGTTCTGATCCGAACCAAGCTTAGGGCCAGGATCTGGGGGAAGTACGTTGAGGAGTCGTGGGCAAAGCAAAACAGTGGTGCATTCTGTTAGGACCAGCATTTTGTGGTGAGTTGATGAGTGCCTGTCTGGGAGCTAGAACAGGCTATGTTGCCTGCTCAGATGATGTGGTAGAATTGAAGGGAAGTACATGTTAAAGAATTGTGTTAACATATATAGGTCGTAACCGGTGTTACTCTTGTTGTGTTTGTTGTGTGCTGAGGTTTTTACCAGAGTTATTTTCGCACATATATATGATTTTGCATGAATATATGTACAAACCAGTAGTGGAGATAGTTTGTTTCCCTTGACTTAGCTGTGAGCAGCTAGGTACATTAATCTTTTTCCCCATAAGCTGGCCATGCAAACGTGGTGGTATTGTTATGTATTCCCTCGTAAAGACGATTATTCCTTCTACTGGGTTTCCTTTTTCAAATATCACAAAAAAAAAGAGTCCCCTAGAAGGCTAGAAAGCATACGCACATTCTCCGGCCAGTACGTTAAGTCAACATGTGAATCTTCCCCGCACGCAAGAACGTTTAAGAGATGTGTCGGCTAAAAAAAAAGCACTAGCTTTAAGCATGGCATGACTCTTGTTTCTCTATTTGGAGGAGCGAAGTGTGTCTGTTTAGCACTAAATTAATTGGCTGCTATCCGAAGTGGAGTAAGGTGGATATGTTTGGGAGCGTATCAAGTGGAAACCAGCCCACCCGTGGAAATTATGGAAACCAACGTGTATGGGACATGCACGGGAGGTGGGAGGGGGAATTTGCAAAACACAGGGAAGGTGGGAGGGGGGATTGACAAAACCAACATGCATGGCGACATGTATGGGAGGTGGGAGGCCCATTGGATCAACATCGTGTGGATCAGATTTGGTTTCCATAGTTTTCACGGGTGGGCTGGTTTCCACGTGATACGCTCCCGATATGTTTTTGGGATAGATAGATATTCATTAGTTTTACTTTGTCGACTCTGACGATACTAGATGTCTATCTCTCCAATTATTTCATACTAATTATTAAATCTCACACACTGATATATATATATATATATATAGTATCCATTTCCCACCCCCTTTCTCATTTGTGATCGATGTTGCCTATTTAACGCTGCCCAAACTGTCCTCGACCATCATCACCTCGCAGTCGCAGCATTAGAGCCCCGGCCACAACACCTCCCTCCTCGATCCAAGCCACCCGGCTGCCTCAAACCTCCCAAAGCCATGAGGACCTGCAGCCTCCTCCTCCTCGTCGCCACAGCCGCCGTCGCCGTCGCCATCGCCGGCCCGGTGGTCACGGCGAACCGTGGGGGATGGGGAGTGATCCCCGACGTCAACGACGCTCACATCCAGGAGGTCGGCGCGTGGGCGGTGGCGGAGCACGGCAAGCGCGCCAACGACGGGCTCAGGTTCGGCAGGGTGGTGAGCGGCGAGGAGCAGGTGGCGTCCGGCGGCGTGAACTACCGGATGGACATCGTCGCGGTGAACCTCGCCGGCCAGAACGTCACGTGCAACGCGGTGGTGTACGAGGAGAGCTCGAGCAACACGCGCCAGCTCCTCGCCTTCGACCGGGCCCACTGAGCGGGCGAAGATCCTTAATTTTAGCCTGGAGGGATGATGGGTGGGATGGGAGATTTCGTTTGGTAGTCTCGTTGAATCATGTTTTCAATGTAATAAAAGAGATCTGCAGGGTCATTTGCTACCATGCTAGATGCCTTTAATTTTATACAAGAGACACCATGGCATGGCCTTGGATCGGATGAAAGAACTACCACTACCGGATTTCCATACTTCGCCGTGTGTCTGGGGCACACGGCAAAGCTCCTCTGACACACGTCGAAGGCTTTATCGTGCGCGGTCCACGGCGAAGCCCCGACAGCGAAGGGGGCTTCGCCGTGGGCCTTGTCTCGGGCACACGCCGTGTACTGAGTCATGAGTCATGGTTCATTCTAACTGAACTGAGTCATGGATCCGATAGCAATGACAAGAGCTGAAAAAAATTCGGGGAACTGAAGAAAATACTTACACAACTATAACTTCTATCTACTTAAATGCAAAGGCAGAGCACCTGACACACTTGCTCAGTTGCTCAAAAAAAAACTGGAAAATATGTATCTTTGAACGGCCAATATATAGATATAAGCAGGACCAGGTAATCTCATTTCTTTTGCAGCATCTGAAACTCTGAGTTGAGATCTTCTTGCTACCTAAACATCACGAAGGATTTCTGCCTGTTTATAACGTGACCTGAGTTGCCTTCATATACGTTCAAGGTGTGCTGAGATGTTGCAGTACGGAGTACATTGGTGGCATTATTAACCTTCGTCAAAATCAGGAACCAATCACGTGCAGAAAAGAGGTGGGACCATGGGAAACACGCATCATCAAGTTCTTAGGGCATCCGAAGTGTTGCAGGAAGAGAGGGTCATAAGCGCTATAAGGCCGACCTTACGCATAACAGGGCTGGTCGTAGGAGAGGTTCTAACGAAAAAAGCCAGAGACCCGCTCTCAAGCCAAAGGCCGGGTCATAAGCAATAAAAAAACAAGAGAAGGACGGGCGTGGCCACAGCAAGAGCGGTCGAGCCCAACTGGCAGCCAGCGCTCCACGGGGACAGCAAAAGAAGAATTTGTTTTTTATTTTGAAGCAAGCCCCACCGTTAATACCGATCAGGCTATATACACAAGAGAGTAGACCTTATGACACTATGGGACCCACCTCTAAGGTCAGCTGGGTCTTACACACTCCGGATGCCCTTAGGGCACCACCAACAGTTACAGTAAGATGCTCTCTACAACGATTTACACGTAGGATACAGTAAGCCCTATAGATAATGTGTCCAATAATCCAGCTATAGCACAGTCCTCTAAATAAAAGTGGGCCTGCATAACTATATTTGTTTAAGTTTCTGTCTCTTCCCTTGTTCTATCTTCTCCCACCTTCGATTCCTCCTGCCGCCGGGAAATCCTTCTCCCTGCAGCTCGTGCCTGGCTGCCTGCTCCGGCCACGCCTTCACGTGTACGCATGCAGCTAGCAACTCCACCTTCGGCCGCGCCTATAGCTCGCCGGTGCTTCACATCCGCGCTCGCACCGGTGTCTCAGCACTGTCCCCTACCCCGCCTGCTCCATCAATTCGCGACTCCGCTCAGCATGGCGGCCAAGCTCGACCTCGCGCGCGTCGTCCGCGCAGGCCTGCAACGACCGCGTCATCCGCCCCGCCCGTATCAGCGGCCGCGTCCGACCCGGCTCCGCCCGCGACCGAGCACCAGCGAGCCGGCGAGCTCCTTCGCCCCACGGTGGCTGGACTGCTCTGCTTCTCTTCCCCGGCTGGTCGTCGCGCTCGGGGTCGGGGACTGAGCCCTCCCTCAGTTCGCCTCGCCTCGCCTCGTTCGCATCGCGTGTGGGGCCCGCTCATCTCGGACCGCGTGCTATCGGCTCTCGCCGGCCGTAGCGGCAGCTGCTTCTCTCTCCTTGTTGGGTGCCCTTATTTTGGAACACACAACACAATCGATCCATTCTTTATTTGTAGCGATCCATTCTTTATTCGTAGCCAAACTATCCACCACCTATCGCCTGACAAATGTTGGCAATGCAGTCAAGGCCGAGCGCATATATATAAATGCCTCCAATTGTTATCTCTGCCATCACCGCAGCAAAAAAACACCACCTCAGCTATCTGCTCCAAGCCATCACCGCAAGCCTGCCTAAGCCTAACAATGAGAACCAGCAGCCTCATCGTTGTCGTCGCCGCTGTGGCCATCGGTCTAGCTGCGACGTCCGCCGTCGCCGGACGCCCCGGAGGATTGTTCCCGATACGGGACATCAACGACCCGCATGTTCAGGAGCTCGGCGGATGGGCAGTGTCTGAGCACAACAGGAGAGATCACGCTGCTCTCAAGTTCATCAGAGTGGTGAGCGGTCAATATCAGGTAGTGTCCGGAGTGAAATACAGCCTAATCCTCCAGGCATCAAACCCGGACGGCCAGTACGCAGCATTGTTGACCGAGCAAGAATGGACCAACACGCGTCTTCTTTTCTCCTTTAACCCGATCGGCTGATTGAGCAGCTCCTTACTGATCGGGCTCAAAGCTGGGATCTTATTGTTCATTGCAGTTTTGTAATGTAATAATCAAGCTCAAAAGGCACAAACAACGACCTTGGCATGACCTTGGTCCATATCATCCGCGAATCATGCGTCATGCATTCTAGTGAAGCATATACTCTTTTGAATAATTGCTTGCGCTCTCAAGTTGTCTTCCAATCCGGTAGAGTTGGAGCAAAAGCTTATGGAAATTGACAGCATTGCATACTAGCAGTGTCAATACTCATTATATATTTATTAGGAGGCATACAACTGTCAGATACGGTTTATGGCTTTAAGATGGGGTGGATGTTTGGGCTGTAGCCGTTTTGGTCAAGGCCGGATTTATTTCTATTATCTAAAAAGAGGTGGGGTGGATTTTTTTTCTAATGGTACAATCCGTTATTAATTTCCAAAAATATACCTAGAGCTACGAATGGACCAAATAAAGATTTTGTGTAGCAAGAGCATATCTGATATACGAAATTAGACATAAATAAACCCACGAACTGGCACCTAAAATTTCTGATCTTGTTATTAACACTCAACTTTGGTTAAATGCCCCAATTGTCCTTTAAGAACATCTCCAAGAGCTCTTATATATCGTGTTGGCTAGCTTAAAAAGAAAAAAGAAAGATAAAAATTGCATCCAACAGACTAAGCCAACTGGATAGCTATTTTTTCACGCTAGCTATCTCCTCTTTTTCGCTATGTATCTTTGCCTAGCCAGGCGCGCTCTCTATCTACGCTCGCCAGTTATAAAGAGTATGTTAGTTTACCCTACTTTTAGGAAGCCTTTTATTTTTTAGCTAGCCTCTTAATTTTTTAATTTAGCTAGAATTATTGCTATTCTCTTGAAGATGCTCGGCGATGACTACCACAATCTCAAACTTTTAAATCTCATTGATGCCAGAGAATCAATCCGAGTCGTGAGATCAGCTGCCTAGCTTGTTGCCATCGTCGTCGTGCTGGCTATCTACTCCTATCTAGTTGGCGACGTCCATCATGACATTGTGACGTGATTTTATAAGTGAGTGTGTAATCACTAAATTGATTTTAGAACTTTTCAAAATATACCAATAAAGTGAATTTTTTATTGTGTGAGCACCGTTTGATTTCTCGAAACAGATGGCTCTAATTAATTCCAATCATTATAAAATTTCTCTTATTATTAATCATGAATTATATTTTTTGTTTGACCATACGAGTTTTATACTTTTATCCTCCTTATTCTATGGTGTAATAAGTATGTAAACACAAGGAAAACTAATTGCCGGCCCAAAACCATCCGTCGGGTCCAGCCCAGCAACACTTGCATCCACGACCGACGAGGACCCTCTCCAATCCACACTCTCTCTTCTCCTCACCAACGCGACCCAAAACGGCAAAACCCCTCCCTAGCAACCCCATCGCCCCCTCCTCCAGTCTCGACCGCCATGGCCGCCGGGCGGGCCTTCCTGGGCGTCCCCTGCTCCTCCCTCGCCACAGGTGCCCGCCGACTCGCCTTCGCTTCGCCTCCGCCCCGGGCGCTCGTACCTGCGCTCCGCCGCCGCGTCCCCTACCGCTGTGTCGCCTCCGTATCCTCGTCCCCCGACGCGGCCTCCGCGCCGGAGCCCTACGTGCTCACCACGCCACTCTACTACGTCAACGCCCCGCCACACATGGGTAGCGCCTACACCACCATCGCCGCCGACGCCATAGCCCGGTTCCAGGCAAGCCTTCTCCCTGTGTTTTTTTATCAGTTAGGGGTGGGACCTGGGAACCTGCACGAGGAAAACGGCAGCAATTCGCACATCAGCAGCCGGCGGGGCGCGGGTTGCATGAGTTCTACGGCAGCACTAATATTTTACAAACATTTTTTGATAAGTAGTAATGTTTTACAGACATGAGACATGGGTACAAACACGTTTTGTTATGGACTTATGGGTCAGTTGTGTTACTGTTACTGTGGTAAATGTATGACGCGATTAGCCACTGGATGATCAGGTGATACACCACTCCAGTGTACATGCATTGCCAGATGGAGAGGGATTATACATTTTCCACATACTGTTTCTACTCGTGCGCAGTTTTTTGGGCTTACAATCTTATTGTATTGGACACAGAACAGGATGGTCTTCTGAATTTCACACGATACTCTTTTTCAGTTGAATGGTTGGTATCTAAGTTTTGACTATTTGAGCTATTGGGAATGAAATAATTTGACTCAGTTGTTTTTTAAGATAAAGGTTCACTTTCTTTTGTAAAAACCATATGAACTTTTTACATCCAGTTTGCTGGGGTTAACAAGCTCATATCGTTTGCCCAAACAGCTTAAGCCATAGCTATTCCACTCGTCTTCAGTTGCTTAACTCTTGCTATCAAATAGTCGGTTGATGATGCTTCTGTGGTTGCAGAGGTTGCTAGCGAAGAAGGTTATATTTATTACTGGAACAGATGAACATGGTGAGAAAATCGCCACTTCTGCAGAGGCTAGTGGTAGAAACCCAAAGGAACATTGTGATGCTATTTCAAGTTCATATAAGATGCTCTGGGCTGATGTATGTCCACAAGACCACACTCCAGTTTACAATGCTGTTGACCATGGAGTAAATCATGAGCTCACTTTAGTCCTCCAAATTTGTTTGCCATTTCTTGCAGTTAGACATAGAATACGACAAGTTTATCCGCACAACTGATCATAAGCATGAGGCTGTTGTCAATGAATTCTATTCTAGAGTATTAAACAGTGGTGACATATATAGAGCTGACTATGAAGGACTTTACTGTGTGAGCTGTGAGGAGTACAAGGTAAGCTTCTGTCTCAGCCTTCTTATATAGTACTAAGTCATCTTCGATTAAATATGGTAGAACAGTTAAATATATTAATCAATACAGGGACCTCTTGATCTCTATATATGGTTAAAGACTTGAACCTTGAAATGAGGACAGATTGTTTCTCTCTTAAAATTCTTGTTCCCAAATCCCAATAACGCAAGTACTTAGTTTAATGCAGTTCAGCCTACTCTACGATTTCATTTTGTTTGACCATTTTCCATGTGTCTGTCTTTGTAGCTATATTTCAGCTTTAGGCTTTTGCTATGCTGATGAAGATATGGCTGTGCGCTATATTATTATGTGATCTATTTTAGTTTCCTAATTGTTTTATGCTATGCAGTTAAATTATGCCATGTGCACTTAAGTAGATCGACCTTCTTTTTCATTATTAGTGCTTGTAATATTGTTTAGTTTCTTGACTAATGTTTAGTTTCAACTGGATGCAGGATGAAAAAGAGCTAGTGGAAAACAATAGCTGTCCTGTGCATTTTAAGCCTTGTGTAGAAAGAAAAGAAGATAACTATTTCTTTGCCCTGTCAAAATACCAGCATAAGTTGGAAGAGCTGCTAACAAGAAATCCGGATTTTGTAAGGCCATCACATCGGTTGAATGAGGTGAGATTTAATTCCTGTTTGTTATATGCTTTTGTTCTATCTTTCTGTGATTATCGAGTTACGTTACATCAATACAAATTGTGGTGGAAACCGTAGGCTGTTTGTACATTTTTCTTGTAGGTACCATGTCAAGTAGTGATGCAGATGAAACCCTGAGTAGGTTAAATATGGAAACTAAGATGACAACACTTACCAGATCTGGAAAAAAGAAAGAGCCATATTGGATTTGCATAGGAAAAAGGAAATCTAGTAGACAATAGGCAGTGAAGAGACACTGTGGCCCACACTTGTTCCTTTGTATGCTTAGTTTGTAAACCGCTAAGTCTTAGTGCTTGAAAGTTTTCCTTCCTGTTGCAAGGTAGGCTTGCCTTGACCCCTCTGTGTTCATATGTGCACTGGTGCAAGGTCTGACCATAGTCTAAATATTTTCCCGTGTAACAAATTCTGTAGTCATTTGAAGCAAGGGTGGGCATATTGTTAAGTAACAGTGTTGTGATCATATTCTATTTTATTGATAAAATTTGCAATAGAAAATGCATCATTCTTTTCTTGCATGATGACAATATCAAGGATAAATTTCTTCCCTGCCATTGCAATTTTGTCCCATCCCTTATTTTCCAGTGTCAGTGACACAGGTGAGCCCCCATGTGTTGTTGAGATATTAATGTCAAACCAGGGATTGTAAAACTTTGCAATTGCAAATAAAGGAATTGAAGCTAATATTGGAGCCCACAAATGTTCCAAGTCTCAAACCTTTTGAGCAAACTATTCATATTTTAGTTTCCAGTTGAAACATAACATGGGTTGCTTTGTTCCTTATCAGTCTTGCTGTTTGGATATGCTTATTTTATTGTTTTAGAATATACATGCTTTTTAGTCTGTCTCATGAAGACACAGCTTGTAGGTTCAAGGTTGGATTAAAAGTGGTTTGAGAGACTTTTCTATTTCGCGTGCATCTGTAGAGTGGGGCATTCCAGTGCCAAATGACACCAAGCAGACAATATACGTGTGGTTTGATGCTCTATTAGGGTACGTTTCTCGCTTCACACCTGCTTGTTTGCATATGACTATGGATGGAGACTTGCATATTTGAACTCGAATTCTGTTGTTATTCAACTTCTATGTACTGTACTTGGCAAATTATTGTCCTCAACCCCCCACCCACCCACCCCCAAAACTGCCTACCACTTGCGATGCATAAGTAGAGACTGTTTCTGTTTCTATGCTTAAAGTGTTGATGATGATAACCTGATTACCATGTTTACATTTTTTAGATGCTCTGAATTCTTGGAATTTGTTATTTCTAGAACGATTACTGCTTGTTGTATCCCCTTGTAAGTCATAACATCACTGTTTTATGCTATGCAGTTAAATTATGCCATGTGCACTTAAGTAGATCGACCTTCTTTTTCATTATTAGTGCTTGTAACATTGTTTAGTTTCTTGACTAATGTTTAGTTTCAACTGGATGCAGGATGAAAAAGAGCTAGTGGAAAACAATAGCTGTCCTGTGCATTTGTTAATTTGATTTGAACCTGGATAGTACCAGACTACCAATTGGGTTTAGCTTATCTTTTAACGAAAAAAATACTGGTTATATGCAAAGCTGAACTTCTTTCTGTTGTTCTATAGATAAATCAACTAACATCGTATGGTGCACTTATTTTTTCGATTGCCGATAACCCCATCGTATTTATGAGGCTTAACCCCATTTCGATTGCCGATCCTATTTCTTTGCCCTGTCAAAATACCAGCATAAGTTGGAAGAGCTGCTAACAAGAAATCCGGATTTTGTAAGGCCACCACATCGGTTGAATGAGGTGAGATTTAATTCCTGTTTGTTATATGCTTTTGTTCTATCTTTCTGTGATTATCGAGTTACGTTACATCAATACAAATTGTGGTGGAAACCGTAGGCTGTTTGTACATTTTTCTTGTAGGTACCATGTCAAGTAGTGATGCAGATGAAACCCTGAGTAGGTTAAATATGGAAACTAAGATGACAACACTTAACAGATCTGGAAAAAAGAAAGAGCCATATTGGATTTGCATAGGAAAAAGGAAATCTAGTAGACAATAGGCAGTGAAGAGACACTGTGGCCCACACTTGTTCCTTTGTATGCTTAGTTTGTAAACCGCTAAGTCTTAGTGCTTGAAAGTTTTCCTTCCTGTTGCAAGGTAGGCTTGCCTTGACCCCTCTGTGTTCATATGTGCACTGGTGCAAGGTCTGACCATAGTCTAAATATTTTCCCGTGTAACAAATTCTCTAGTCATTTGAAGCAAGGGTGGGCATATTCTCTAGTCACAGTGTTGTGATCATATTCTATTTTATTGATAAAATTTGCAATAGAAAATGCATCATTCTTTTCTTGCATGATGACAATATCAAGGATAAATTTCTTCCCTGCCATTGCAATTTTGTCCCATCCCTTATTTTCCAGTGTCAGTGACACAGGTGAGCCCCCATGTGTTGTTGAGATATTAATGTCAAACCAGGGATTGTAAAACTTTGCAATTGCAAATAAAGGAATTGAAGCTAATATTGGAGCCCACAAATGTTCCAAATCTCAAACCTTTTGAGCAAACTATTCATATTTTAGTTTTCAGTTGAAACATAACATGGGTTGCTTTGTTCCTTATCAGTCTTGCTGTTTGGATATGCTTATTTTATTGTTTTAGAATATACATGCTTTTTAGTCTGTCTCATGAAGACACAGCTTGTAGGTTCAAGGTTGGATTAAAAGCGGCTTGAGAGACTTTTCTATTTCACGTACATCTGTAGAGTGGGGCATTCCAGTGCCAAATGACACCAAGCAGACAATATACGTGTGGTTTGATGCTCTATTAGGGTACGTTTCTCGCTTCACACCTGCTTGTTTGCATATGACTATGGATGGAGACTTGCATATTTGAACTCGAATTCTGTTGTTATTCAACTTCTATGTACTGTACTTGGCAAATTATTGTCCTCAACCCCCCACCCACCCACCCCCAAAACTGCCTACCACTTGCGATGCATAAGTAGAGACTGTTTCTGTTTCTATGCTTAAAGTGTTGATGACGATACCTGATTACCATGTTTACTTTTTTTAGATGCTCTGAATTCTTGGAATTTGTTATTTCTAGAACGATTACTGCTTGTTGTATCCCCTTGTAAGTCATAAGATTATACATTTTCCACATACTGTTTCTACTCGTGCGCAGTTTTTTGGGCTTACAATCTTATTGTATTGGACACAGAACAGGATGGTCTTCTGAATTTCACACGATACTCTTTTTCAGTTGAATGGTTGGTATCTAAGTTTTGACTATTTGAGCTATTGGGAATGAAATAATTTGACTCAGTTGTTTTTTAAGATAAAGGTTCACTTTCTTTTGTAAAAACCATATGAACTTTTTACATCCAGTTTGCTGGGGTTAACAAGCTCATATCGTTTGCCCAAACAGCTTAAGCCATAGCTATTCCACTCGTCTTCAGTTGCTTAACTCTTGCTATCAAATAGTCGGTTGATGATGCTTCTGTGGTTGCAGAGGTTGCTAGCGAAGAAGGTTATATTTATTACTGGAACAGATGAACATGGTGAGAAAATCGCCACTTCTGCAGAGGCTAGTGGTAGAAACCCAAAGGAACATTGTGATGCTATTTCAAGTTCATATAAGATGCTCTGGGCTGATGTATGTCCACAAGACCACGCTCCAGTTTACAATGCTGTTGACCATCATTTTGTGGGCAGTATTTCAGGTATAGATTTACATGTTCTGCAGAGCTGGGTTTAATCAGTCGTCATGGTTACTCCAGGGAGAGTTTTAAGGATGGCCAGGCATTCCTTCAACAATGCCTTTGCTTGTTCACTTTTTTCAGTTTCGCAGAGCTCAGCAAGTTCATCCTCAAACTTGGCCTCTGTTCTGTCTGTCAATGGAAAGTCCCTATACAGTTTGCTCAACTCAAGAAGGCACTCTGAAGCAGCAGTATGAACCTGCAAAGAGGAGACGAGACAACTCGTGAGGGATAAGGTTGTTCTCTGGAGGCTAAACAAACCAAACACCGGTTTTAGAAATGGCAACGGGTCTATTGTACCATTTACACGGATGTAACCTGATATTATGGACTATTCATGGCAATTCAGACAGGCTTTGCACCATTCTTATAATCTTATATGTGAATTAATGGTGTGAGTATATGGGATACAAAGGCACCAGGTTTTGTTGGCAATTACTGAGAGCTGCTGCTGGACATGCCATGCAGGGAACAGGTACCAGGCACATTGCTGATCTGTCAAAACATCACTAACTTAGGCTCCATGATTTGCTACATATGAGGTGTGTGATTAATAACCATGCAAGGAGATTGAAAGAAAAAGTGGGAAAGTAATTCAACAGTTATTTTTTAATCTTAAACAAACACAGTGGATCCTAAAAGTCACCTGAGTGAACTATCTGCAATAATAATATCGCTTTCTTAAGATGCTTCTCACATAAAGTACCTATACATTTTGCTAAAAATTGGTTTTGACATGCTTGTTTGTGTAACAGTGTATGATGGATGTATTCCCCAACCCTAGAGGGTGGGATATATAGAAGAGATACATGGGCCTCATAGATGGGCCGGGCCTCATAGGGCCAACACATACTCCAACACCCCCCCGCAGTCTGAACTACCGACACAACGGAGTTCAGACTGGACACGAAAGAAAGTACACAAAGTACACTCGGGGACAATACCCCCCCGCAGTCTGAACTACCGGCGCAGCGGAGTTCAAGACTGGAGACACATAAATGATAGCCCCTTAGTGCCGAAGTAGCCGAAGTCGAGGTGCCGTAGTCGTGGTCGAAGCCGAGGAGGAGAGCGCGGATCCGAAGCGTCGTGGGGCGCTCGAGTACACAACTCCGCAGCTGCTCGCCGAACACAGCAGGACGGTGAGCGCCAGACAGCGATGGAAGACGGTACAAGGCGCAGCCAAGTCGCGCGCAGGACAGGGGCAGCAGCGACGGCGCGGCGATGCAGCAAGGTCGCGCTCAGGACAGGGGTGGCGAAGACGTCTTCCTTCAGCAGCATCGGCGGTGTCCGTGCATGAACGGCAGGAGGCGCGAGGCTGGATCGGGCGCCAGCACGACGAGGATCGAACGCCGGGTGTGGCGCCCAGTGTGACGCGGGATGGTCGACCGAAGACGCCGAGTGCTGGCCGGAGAACCAGCGGGTAGCGCTGAGTCGCCGACGGGCGGCGCCGGGGGACGCCGAGTGGCCCGTCGGAGGCGCCGGTGCGGTCTGCCGGTCAAAAACTCATCGTCTTTCTGCTCGCTCCCCCGTCGTCTTCCTCCTCGCTCTAGCGCCGCCATGCTCCTCCGCGCGCCGCCGCCGGCCCCCTCCTCCGTGCTGCCGCTGGCTCCCTCCTCCACGCCGCCGCTGGCTCCCTCCTCCGCGCCGCCGCCGTTTCCCATCCCTGCTGCCTCTCCTTCGCGGGCGCCAGGGACAAGCGCCTCCACCGCGTCGCCGTCGCTCCGCCGGCGTCCCTCCTCTGCGTCACTGGCGGCCTCCTTCGTCTCCTCTCCTCTATGTTGTGGCCAGTCTCCTCGTCTCTGCTCCTCCGCGTCGAGGCGCCGCTCCTCCGCGTTCGTCGCCGCATTTCTCCTACGCCTCGCCGTCGCCTCCCGAGTCAGTGGAGCTCGCCGCTGGTGCGGGTCGCTGCCGCCCCACAGCAAGAGGCACGGCCAAGGCTCGGCCGCTGGTGCGGGTCGTTGCCGCTCCACAGCAAGAGGCACGGCCGCCTTTCCCCGCGGCGTCTCCCGCGTCGGCCGCCGGAGAAGCTCCAGGCGACATTCATGGCGTGCAGCAGGTAGGTTTC
>OAMR01000082.1:1921722-1941708 GCA_900205405.1 Echinochloa crus-galli
TCCGGGCCTCGCGCAGGAGCGGCGCGTCGCCTCCGCCCGGGAGCCGCCAGGACGCTCGTCGCCTGCCGACTCCGTCCTCCGCCCCGCGCGGGCACTCCTCCGTCGCCGCCGCCCGCCGGATTCGCCCCACCTCCCTCGCCTCCGCCCGCCAGGACGCCCATCACCGCCGGATCCGCCCCACCACCGTCGCCTTCCCTCCAGCCGGCTCTCTCTGTCCTCTGTCTCTCTCTGTCTCCCTGGCCTGTTTGACCGTGGGGGAAAGAGATGAGATAAGGAGGTGAGGGGGTACTGCTACGCGCACCCGGAGGCCACACGAGAAGTTGCTGCTGTGTATCCTCTTCTTTTCCCGATCAGAGATCGGGTTGCGTCGCTCTGCCGTTCGTCGTCGTTCATCGTCGACAACTCCCGAAGGACGAGGTTGTTGCTGTGCCTTCTAGGCTGCAGCGACGACGCTCGTGGTCGAGCATCTACCGCGGACACCGCCATCCTCGCGGTGGTGGTACCCGCCTCGCCGGTGATACCATGTAACAATGTATGATGGATGTATTCCCCAACCCTAGAGGGTGGGATATATAGAAGAGATACATGGGCCTCATAGATGGGCCGGGCCTCTATAGGGCCAACACATACTCCAACAACTTCTTTTCTGTAAGAAAGGTTGCATCATCGAATCACTTCTAGTTCATGCATGAGTACCTTCTATTTTGAAAATTGTAGGATGGCATGAAGATGGGAAAGTCATTAGGAAACACACTTGAACCAAATGATCTGATACAAAGATTTGGTGCTGATGCTGTGAGATACTTCTTCTTGCGGGAAGTAGAATTCGGCAATGATGGAGACTATTCTGAAGAACGCTTTATCAATATAGTCAATGCTCACCTTGCTAACACAATTGGTATTTCTACTATCTTGTTTCTGTGTGCTAAAGCTTACTATGCTTTTGCTTCCTTTCTTCACTCAGTGTTCGTTATTTGTGTTAACTATGCGTCTTTATGGGTTACTCATTTGAATAGGAAACCTCCTTAATCGTACACTTGGGCTTCTAAAAAAGAACTGTAAATCCACTCTAGCTTTTGACTCAGTTGATGCAGCAGATGGAGTACCATTCAGAGAAAATGTAGAAAACCTGGTAAGTAGGGTTTCCTGTTATCTTTAAACTATGTGAGGAGTGGAGGATTAAATGATAAACCATGAGTTTTGTTCAATGTAGAGTCATGTATGTTTGAAACGAATATAAGGTCTAAAAGCTAAATACGAATAGAAAATTGCTTTTATAAGTGAAATATTTCCATATTATACATAAGTAAAGCTGAAACTTCAATGAGTTGCTCTCTGGTTTACAATATCCATATGCTTGGTGGCTACTCCCATAATCTGTGCAGTCTCTGTTAATGCTCTTGTAAGTTTTATTTTTTAGCATATGGCAAGTAAAGGCATCCACCATTGTCGTCCTGTATACTGGTTTTTATTTTATGGATTTGTCATCCATCCTAGTAATATGCAGTGAGATTTGTTTTTTGTATTGTCAGTAAGTATTTTATGGATTTGCCATCCATCCATGTGCAGTTCGGATCCATGATACATCTGGATGTTTCAGACCACTGTCTGCTATTATCTGCCTAATAAATACTACACTTGCATGTCCTGTTGTGTTATGTTAGTGTCACATTGAAAATCATTTGTACAGGTGGACAAGGCAAAACAGCATTATGAAAATCTTTTGCTCTCATCAGCATGTGAATCTGTTTTAGAGATTGGTAACCTTGGAAACTTGTACATCGATGAGCAAGCACCATGGTCCCGTTTCAAGAAAGGGGGTGAGAGCACTGAAAAGGCTGCAAAGGTAAACATTTGAACTACTGTTTATTCTCATCAGCTTTTCAAGTATGTTTCAGATATCATTTGCGAAATCTTAAGTCAAAAGTTCAATTTTGAAATGTCAAGAATCAAAATCGCATCTCAATCTATGCATGTGACTTTGGATTTTCCAAATTCTCTTGTTGGTATACATCTGATAGCATCCTAGCCCTGGTTTCAGAATGACTGATGTTATGCTCTGTTGCACATCAGGAACAAATCATACTTGTGCTTAAAATTTCTTAAGATGTTTCTTAATGGTGAATGATCTAGGTAATGCTATTTGATGTGACAGATGGAGCTACACTATTTGTTCCATTGTTGTGGAATAATTGAATGAATTAATATATATTTCTTATTTCAGCTGTTCTATGGCAAGTTATTGATTTCAGAAAGTTGAGTGGCATTATAAATATGACCTGAGTATTGATTTCTGAAAGTTGAGTGGCATTATAGATATGACCTGTTCTCTTAATTCTGTCTCCACTTATCTACAGGATCTTGTAATTATTTTAGAGACAATGAGAATAATTGCGATTGCGCTATCTCCTATTGCCCCAAGCCTTTCTCTGAGGATTTATACACAGCTTGGTTTCACGGAAGATCAATTTAGGGTATTGAGATGGGTATGTTCTATCAGAGATATGCTCTCTGATTCCATTTCCATTTCTTTGCAAGTATTTTATGGTTATATCCTCCAAAATATAATTTTACATCCTCGGAAAATGCAAAATGTCAAAAACATTTACTTTGAATGTGCCTCAATATTTGTCCTAAGCATGTATTTTTTGTCAATTATGTCCTTAGGAGGATACAAAATGGGGAGGCTTAAAAGCAGGCCAGGTAATGATGGAGCCAAAGCCAGTCTTTGCAAGGATAGAAACTGAGACGGAAGAGGAAGCTCAAGGAAGTTCAAAGGCTGCAAAAAGTGGGAAGAAGAAAGCACACAGTAAAGGTCTTGTACAAGCATAAATCACTGATGGAGTAGATAACTGTCACATATTTTTTTGTGTAGATAACAGAACATCACCTTCAATTCGAAAGCTGTCTCGCAAGAAGGCATGGAAATTTGTGATAGAACTGACTTGCAGTTCTGTTATCCCAAGGTTTCCAATTAATTTTACATTTGCCCCCTCTGAACGAACCAGCACGAGTCTTACGGTCTTACCCGGATTATATTGAGACTGCTAGGTATGGCCTAACTACTACTCTGCAGCCTGTACCATACGATGATTCTTCCCCACATTAGTTTCCCTGTTTGGTTTCAGTTTCTGGATTGCTGCTGGTATCCTTTGGACCTTGTATTTTTTATGTTATAATTGGATGAATACCGGTCTGAGTGAGCATGTATACACTTTGGCTGGAACTAGTGTGTTATTGATATGAAACTATGAAGCAGTGGATGTTCAATTGGAAGTTTGGAACTGATGCCTTTCTTGTTCTTTATCTAGTGGCAAGGCAGGTACTGCTGCTTTTTGCAAATGTTTTGGGAAGTTTGGCTTAGATAACTACCAGGTAAACACAACCAAATTCGAAACGCGGAACTCGCAAATTCTTGAGACTGAACGAGGGCAACATCACCAATTCACCACATACCGCGCCGCCTGAACGCCACTGGCCGCTGCGCTCGCGGGCGCGGCGCCAGGGCGGCAGCCGCAGGGTCAGCCGGTCAGTTTCGCGCTCATTTCTTTATTTGTTCTTGACCACTCGAATTTATGCCCCGCAAGGCCGCAAGCGACGACCGGGGCGGGGCGCCCCTGCTGCTTGAGGCAGCCGAAAGGCTGCTGTCTCGGCATGCAAAAAGATGCCCCCCCCCCAGCTTTTGGACACGTCCACCCAGCGACCAGCGTCGCATCTTCACTTAAAATTGTTTCGGTAATGCTTAGATGAATTGTTTCGGTAATGCTTAGATGAAGACGTCCGCGGACGGAAATATCGGACGCGTTCAGTGCTCACGCTCGGTTTCCCGTCTATACATACGCGGCCGCCGTTTCGTAAAAAAAAACGGTAATGCTTAGATGAAGACGTCCGACGCGAACGGAAATATCGGACGCGTTCAGTGCTCATGCTCGGTTTCCCGTCTATACATACGCGGCCGCCGTTTCGTAAAAAAAAACTCATCGTCTTTCTGCTCGCTCCCCGTCGTCTTCCCTCCTCGCTCTAGCGCCGCCGATGCCGCCATGCTTCTCCGCGCGCCGCCGCCGGCCCCCTCCTCCGTGCTGCCGCTGGCTCCCTCCTCCACGCCGCCGCTGGCTCCCTCCTCCGCGCCGCCGCCGTTTCCCATCCCTGCTGCCTCTCCTTCGCGGGCGCCAGGGACGAGCGCCTCCACCGCGTCGCCGTCGCTCCGCCGGCGTCCCTCCTCTGCGTCACCGGCGGCCTCCCTCGTCTCCTCTCCTCTATGTTGTGGCCAGTCTCCTCGTCTCTGCTCCTCCGCGTCGAGGCGCCGCTCCTCCGCGTTCGTCGCCGCATTTCTCCTACGCCTCGCCGTCGCCTCCCGAGTCAGTGGAGCTCGCCGCTGGTGCGGGTCGCTGCCGCTCCACAGCAAGAGGCACGGCCAAGGCTCGGCCGCTGGTGCGGGTCGCTGCCGCTCCACAGCAAGAGGCACGGCCAAGGCTCGGCCGCTGGTGCGGGTCGCTGCCGCTCCACAGCAAGAGGCACGGCCAAGGCTCGGCCGCTGGTGCGGGTCGCTGCCGCTCCACAGCAAGAGGCACGGCCAAGGCTCGGCCGCTGGTGCGGGTCGCTGCCGCTCCACAGCAAGAGGCACGGCCAAGGCTCGGCCGCTGGTGCGGGTCGCTGCCGCTCCACAGCAAGAGGCACGGCCAAGGCTCGGCCGCTGGTGCGGGTCGCTGCCGCTCCACAGCAAGAGGCACGGCCAAGGCTCGGCCGCTGGTGCGGGTCGCTGCCGCTCCACAGCAAGAGGCACGGCCAAGGCTCGGCCGCTGGTGCGGGTCGCTGCCGCTCCACAGCAAGAGGCACGGCCAAGGCTCGGCCGCTGGTGCGGGTCGCTGCCGCTCCACAGCAAGAGGCACGGCCAAGGCTCGGCCGCTGGTGCGGGTCGCTGCCGCTCCACAGCAAGAGGCACGGCCAAGGCTCGGCCGCTGGTGCGGGTCGCTGCCGCTCCACAGCAAGAGGCACGGCCAAGGCTCGGCCGCTGGTGCGGGTCGCTGCCGCTCCACAGCTATGATGTTGCATATATTATTTTTGTATGTTGCAAAAAATTTTACATGTTGCATGCAACATCATATTCATGTTGCGGCGGGATTTTTTTCTGCTACAGTACCGTTCGATTTTTTTACTCACGTCGGACGTCCGGGCGCTAGCAAGCCCGTTGTTTTTTTGTAGTGCGCTTATTGTCTAATATCTTTTTGGTGTACTGTCTAATTGTATGTCAAAACGACAAACTTCCTGTCTAAAGAAATGTCAATATCATCGACGAAGTACACTGTGATAGTTGTGTATCCTTTCTGTAGGGCCTTGTTTAGTTCCCAAATTTGGCACACCAAATTTGGGACTTTAGGGTCTCGTCGTAATCATTGCGTCACTGTAGCATTTTGTTTGTATGTGCGAAAAATTATCCAAAAATTGATTAATTAGGCTTAAAATGTTCATCTTGTAGAGTACAACAAAAATGTGCAATTAGTTTTTGATTTCATCTACATTTAGTACTTCATGCATGTTATGACATTTTGATGTGATGGAGAATCTTCTTTTTGCATAGTGAATTTGGGTGATGCTTTTTGGAACTAGGCCTAGTTGGCAAAATCCCTTGTGCACGAATTCAGGGCGGCAGACTTGCAGGGTGCAGGGTGCAGAGGGTCGTGCCTACCGCTTTTCTTCCGTAATGCCCGGGAAGCTCGTTGAATTTGAGTACTCTTCCTGTCTAGCGCGTGTCTACTCTCCCGCCAACGTTTTCCAGGGTTCTCTCGTGTACTAAATTGATTGTTTCGGTAAGCTTTTACAAAGTCTGTGCGTCTGAACTGTTCTCTGAATCAAATTCTGATTATTTACTCTCCATGTTGTTATGGGATTACTAGTCCTTCAGTAGACTGCAGTAGTAGAAGAAAGGGTACCTGATTTTCTAGTGACCTGTTAAAACTAGAAAGTTAGCCAATATAGTTGAATTCGTATGTAATTTGTACTTCCTTTCCCATTAGACTTCTTGCAATACATACTTACGAATTGATGGTTGATATTTCTATTTTTTTAAGATTGTTAAGACTTTTTTTTTTGCTAGAGTGATTCGTGGGAATTAACATAGATGCTAAAAACCAATTTCCAATTAATAATAGTAGCATGTAGGTCAGTGCATTTTATCTAACTACGGAGAGCCTTGAATTTTGAGTTTGTCAACAAGTCTGCACAAAAACACCTCAGTACATGCATAATTGATTCAGCCTATTATACACTTTTTGGGGTGTATAATGTTGATAGCTTTTGGGGATTTCACCAAAAGAATCATTTGAGAGGCTAAACATTGTTGCAACGAGTTTAGTTAAGAATCTCACCACAACAACAGGATGTGTGGGATACGTTTTTGCAAGGGACAATCCTTTCTGTTGATGCCAAAAGCCCTTGTGCTGTTGTGCAGTGCAGGAATCCAGGGCTACAGGCTCATGCGTGGGCGCTTTCTCCCGTAATAACCGGGAAGCTTATTGATTTTGAGTAGTAATCTTGTTGTCTAGCGGTTGAACTGTTCCCTAAATCTAATTCTCCCAGTCAGTCTCTCAGGTACCAAACTTTCTACAAATTTAATTTGCACGCTTGAACTGTTACCTAAATCTAACTCAGGATATTTACTTTGCATAACGTTTAATGTTATTTGATGACCGTTCTGTGCATATCGGTCCTAATTTTCTAGCGACCGATATGTTATGATTGGTGCGTGCCAGTCCTAGCAAACGAAACACGCGGGCGCATAAACGAAGCCACAGCGGCCAAGCAGCACCACCACCAGACTGCCGTTTTCGCTCTGCACAATAAATCCAAAAGGCGCCGGAGGGAAGACGGGCGCAGGCGCGCAGTCGTCGTACTCGCTCCCCGAGACGCATTGGATGCTCCCTCTGCCCACTCTCTCGCCTCTGCCTCTCGCCATTTCGCTGACCCAAGCAACATTCCCCGGTTCTTGGTTCCTCCTCCGCAATCTCCGGTTCTGGGCAGTGCTGGAGCAAGGCGTTCTTTAGAGATGGGGCTGCGAAAGAGAAGTCATTTTTCGTGAAGCAATCTGGGTTCTGTACTTCTTGGTAGCCCTCGGCATTGCCGTCCTATCGTTCTTGAAGTGCAGGCTGGGGTTAATCTGGCATGAGGAAGCACGGGTGGCAGCTGCCCTACCACCCTCTGCAGGTATGGTGCGCTCATGCGTGGGGTTGTACTTTCGATTTCTTCCATTTTCCACCCTGTGGCGGTGCTCTTGCTGTTATTGCTACTCACTATTACTGTGCTCTTCAACTGACTAACTGCAGGTGGTGGCAATTGCCGTGTTCTCCGCACTGGGTTTCGCCTTCTATGTCTTCTTCGTGCCGTTTGTGGGGACGAAACCTTTCCAGATTGTGGCTATGGCTATCTACACTCCATTGGTGAGAGGTCCCTGTCCTTTTTGAGAGATTAAATTCGCTATTACGCATAGATCTGGCATTATGTATTTGTTTCGCCGGTTGCCTTCTAGCGGTTTACAGTTCGGGGTACTAGGCCCCTCCGGCATTGCAAGTTCAAGTTCCGGTAGAGAATGTTATCTGGCTTTGCACGATTTGCACAATATGTGCTGTAAAGGAATGATGATATGCCGTCGGTTAGACTCTATAATTACTCACCGAGTGATTGAACAATTTTATCTGGAGAATGATGAATGTCTTCTTTTGCAGATTACAAGTGTTGTTGTGTTATACATATGGTGTGCTGCAACAAATCCTGGAGACCCGGGCATTTTCAATTCAACAAAGGATTTGAAGTTAGATAAGCATGAAAAGTACTCCAATGTATATTCAGACCAGGGAATTAGTCATGGAGGAAGGCCGTTAAGTGAGGCTCTTGGTACTGCTGATAACAGTGAGAAGCTGAGCAGCATGCTTCAGAGAAAGGATTCATCTTCTTGGCCCAGATTTTCTGGAATACTTGGTTTGGTTTGTTTCCCATTCGCTTGCCTATGCAAGACATGCCTCCATTCTGATAATCAACCTTCAGATCAGAACATATGTGAAGAAGGCATGTTTTTCTGCAGCTTATGCGAGGCAGAGGTATTGTTAACGAGTTCTTTTACCTATTCATCATATTGAGCTCATGTACTTATATATATTGCAACTAGGGCTGTTCAATACAAACAAGTTTTGTTGCTAGAGTGGGTGTGTGTTGTGTTCTTGTACTCAGGTAGGGTCTGACCAGGCACGTGTCTCCTACCTTAATGAAACGACACGCAACTCTCCTGCGTGATTCGAGAAAAAAAATACAAACAAGTTTGGCATGTTATCAGATTGAAACCTAGGGTCTTGTTTAGGGTTCTCTCTCCTAGCCGTCATTGATTAAATTGTGTGCGCTTGCACGCTTCCACCAAATCAGTATACCCCTGCTCATACCTGAACATGCTGCTCTGGTTTGCACACTGCACTACCAAAGCTTAGTTTTTAAGATCACCTACAAGCATCCAGAAGTTTAGTGAAAATTGTTTGGTGAGTTTCACATTTACTTTCAGCAATTTATGCTTACTCTCATATGTGCTTATGTGGAAAGAAGGTAGGCAGTGCGTTCATGTTTAGTCCTTATCTTTTGCTAATGTTCAGTAGAGCATTGGCATATCTTAATGAACCTAATGTACTATTTATGAGGGCAACCCATGAAAAATTCAGAAATCACTGTAAGTAACTAGACTGAATCACTGAATTCAGAGAGACAGGATGGAAGTAGTTTGAATCAAATGTTCATGTGTTTCCAGTTTTGTAAATGATCATCCATATGTGATGTATATCTTGCAATTTGCAAGCGTCATCCGGTAGCATTATTTCAGTGTCTTCCAGTTATACAAATACAAAATTGTCTGCCCATTTATCAAATTATGCACTGAATTTGCAATTCAATGGTTATAACCAAATGGAAAGTAGGTGTTCTGATGATCTTGTGATTTTTGTTAGTGACTTAGTAACTTCAATATTTCTGATTTCATACAAATAATAGCATAAAGTTCGCCTTTTTGAATTTGGATGCCATTGCAAGGTTTTGAAGAACAGTATTATGCAGGTTTTAAAGAACAGTAAGCATTGCAGGGTGTGTGACAAGTGTGTTGATGGATTTGATCACCATTGCAGAGTAAGATCTGCTTTTCTTATTATCTTCCCTGATACCACATCTCCAGCAGATTACTCATTCCTTATCTCCAATCCCTCCCTCCCTCCCTCCCTTACCAATAACTTCTTTTGTGTTTTTGGTACCCAGTGCTGCAGCAGATTACCAAAACAACATTGATGGATAGGGTAGTGGGATGAGCCCCCTTCATTTGGGTAAAGGGGGAGGTGTGTTTTGGTGATAACGGTGATTCGGTGATCACCAAAAAATTCTTGGTAATGGGGATTGGATTGGTAATCTGCTGGGGCACTTCCATCACCAAAAGGATAGTTTTTTGGTATTGGGGAGAAGGATGAGTAATATGCTGGAGATGCTCAATATGGTTCCTCATAAGAATTAGTCTTATTTTCTCACAATTACTGATTTTATTCACACTGCTGCCACTGTTCTTCTGTAGTGGCTTAACAATTGCATTGGGAAAAGGAACTACAAAGGGTTCTTTGTTCTAATGGCTTCTGCAGTTATCCTAGTAAGTGTTGATCTCTTGTGTCATTGCAATATCCTTGAGTATCTGGGGACTGCTTGTAGTTAGCAATGTTGTTACATGTACTTTCTATTCTGGTAGATCACTGACAGATCTCCATTATCTGTACAACTTGGTCCAGCTTGTGATGCAGTGGTTATCTGGAGCTCTTGTGTTGATTCTATGTATCGTTAAGCGAGGAGAATTCTCTAGGCAGATTGTCACAAAGTTGGGAAGCAGCTTCTCAACTGTAGCTTTTGTAATTGTTGTGGTGAGTTTCACCAAATTGTTCTCTTTTTTTCTCTTGTCTAATACATGTCCACTGCATTGAAGTTCAGAAAAAATGTTGGTGTCACTAAACGACACTGCTATCTCTGTAAAAAGCTGGTTGATACGATGATTTTTTTTCAGGCAACTTGCACCATTTTAGCAATGGTTGCGACCATACCACTAGCTCAACTTTTATGCTTCCATATTCTTCTTATAAAGAAGGTAAGTTACTCTTGAGGTTTAATTGAAGACGCCTTTAATAGTAGCATACAATGGCAAGAATATTCACTTGCATTTTCATATTCGGCCCATTTTTTTTATCTTTCTCTTCCCTGCTTCCAGAGTTAGACATGCTTCATCGCTAGTATTTTGCATGTTCTTGATCTACTGCATGGATATTGTAATAGAACTCAAATTAACTATTCCCTTAATGAGAAATAATTGATTAGAGAGTTTTGCAAGAAAAGTAGAAAACTGTGTACTTTTGAACTTGTTCTTTTTTCCATATGGCTTGAGGTTAAATCGCTATATATCTTTTCCATGTGTGTTCAGGGAATTAGCACGTATGATTACATCATAGCTTTGAGGGAGCAGGAGGATCAACAAGAAGTTCCTGGACATCAAAGTCCGCAGATGTCTATTATAAGCTCTGTTACTGGATTTAGCACAGCCAGTTCTTTTGGACCACTTCATCGTGGCTCATGGTGCACTCCACCACGATTATTCCTAGAAGATCAGGTATGTGATAATGGCTCTTCTGTCAAAAACCTGATGTAACCAATAGGATAAAGGTCCTGGATGTGCTTAAGACAACACAACATGATACTCCTCTAAACTATAGATCAAATGCTGGGATCTTGCATGTGTTGTCTCATTAACAAACTGAATATACTCATTAAATTCATACGTCTGAGGTCTGATGTATTCAAGAAAAAAAAAGTATTTCTGATATAAAGCTAACTAAATATGTGATTGGTATCAGTATCATATGTGAAACTGGTTGCTTGGATTGTGTGATCTGATGTTTGAATTTGCACATGCCCCCTAAAGTTATCATGAATAGTTCCAGTAGTCATTTTATCAAATGTAATTCAAATTGGGAAAGCTTAACTCCGGGTAACTGGTGAAAATTGAGGTTTTATGAACAGTCTGATTTTTTAGGAAAAAAAAATATAACCATGCAGTGCCCTTATCAGGACGCAATCCCATCTTTAACAGTGGATGCTTATTGCCTGCTCCATTCTTTCACAGTTTGATGTCGTTCCTCCAGAGGTTGGCGCCTCACAAAACGCAGGCAGTAAGAAAATGAAGGAAGAGGAAGGAGCAAGGAGAAAAACGGGAGCAGTGAAAATCAGTCCATGGACACTGGCACGCCTTAACGCTGAGGAAGTTTCTAAAGCAGCTGCAGAGGCAAGGAAGAAATCCAAAATCCTGAAGCCAATAACAAAATATGACGTTCCTGACAATGGTAGTAAACCAGATCACAAGCTCAGCAGCAAGAGACGACCAGACAGAAGAGGTTTTCCGGTTGAACTTTCTCTTGACCCTCTTGCCACTCTATCTGCAAGCGGCGCTGAAAGCAACTTTAGTGACACAGCCATTGAAATCTCCAGCAGTTTAGCCCCATTACAGCTTGAAGCAAGAAGCGCTTTCCAACCGAGTACTGCAGGATCCACCAGAAACATTGTTTCATCACCTGAAAGCAGCTTTGACTCGCCTGATCTCCACCCCTTCCGCATTTCTTCATCCACAGCTGAAGATATGCACGGAGTAATGCCACATTCAGATCACAAGGGCATTGAGTTCACAAGATCGTCAAGCGATGGGTATGAAGCATCAGGAGGAGAAGATAGTGATAGAATCCCTTCAAGAATCGTGCACAGATCGTCAAATTGGGACAGTGTTATTCTGAATGCTGGTCAGGGAGGCGCTGCTGTTGATCTGCTCGTGCAATCATCTGAAGGTTTTGTTACTAACTTCAAGTGAAGCTAGCTTGCAGCCGGTTTTTGAGTTGTGAATCATATGAAGCTGTGCGTGTTGGCCTAGTTTTTGGGCATAGAGTTAGTTTAGGTGCTTAGTTTATCGGATTATGTGGTGGACTAGATTAATTGTAGGTTCTAAATTTATCTGGTTACATGCCTTAAAACCGATTTGGTTGCTGGCATCTATCCTTTGCGATATATGGTGGGTCTGGCATTCAAATGTCATCTTGGCAAAATGTGAATGTGGTAAGGTCAGTTGGAGCTCGGTGTTTGTCTAAATCTCTTACTGTGCCGTAAGATCATCTACAGCAATTGGACTCATTCTTTAGATTTAAATTTTGTTTTAAGAATCCTGGAGATTTTTCCACTCTTCCAGCGCCGGCACCGGATGCCAATATGCCGTTGCCAGCTTTCGGTTCTCTCACGCTCAGCTGGTGTCTCCTGTTGCTTGGACCGGTCAGTTGCTTCAGTCGGCGTGAGCGTCAGGCCGGTCTGCTCCGTGTAATCCAGCTGATGCACGAGCAAACGGTCGAGCACGAACAGCAGGATTCGTCAGGAATTCCAGATGATGGCAATTGTTATTCACTCCATTCTAAGTTACTACTCGATGTTTATTTTTTTCTAGGAAAACCAAGAGCTTCTCATTCAAAGATAGGCAAATTACAATCACCCATTGCTGCCTCCACAAGCCACTTAGGCGGGATAGCTTCTAATTAAAGGATAGGCACATTACAATGTCTGCCACAGAATTCACTCACTCCTAACTAATAAGGATACATGAAAAGAAACAAACAATTTGCCGTTTACTTTTGTTTACCAGTAGCGTCTCTGTGATTCGCCTATCTTCAGCGTAAACCCAACGCGACAAAGGTGACTTATTTTTACGTATATTTACCCAAAAAAACATAATTGTCAAATGTTATTGCGTAAAGCAACAAATGGAACGTGTGCACGCGTAGTGTTTTGATGCTTGCCACAGAAAATTTAGGCCCTCTCACCCAGCCACGCAGGATACAGTACAACACAATGCTCTCCAGGTTCAGTGGTTCACCGTACAAAAGGTCAAGCTTAAGAGTTTCTTCAATCCATTTCTTTTTCATGTGTCAATTGCATCCTAGTCTCCACGAAACCATCGAGCTTGGATTTAGTCTGAGACTATAATTTACAAAGAACAAACCTATATAAGAAACTAAAGCATATAAAGAGAAACAAGGACCAGATTCAGGCATAACCACCACTTTGCTATTGCAGCTAAAAATCACCATTTGCCACTACGCCACAAGTAACATACGGCAAAAGGGATGCTAGACCGGAACCCGCTTTCCTCTGTAGCGGTCAAGGAACTGCAGGCAAGGGAAATTAGGCTCGTCAGAATTTGCAACAGGCCAAGGTTCTACCTCATGAACAAATGAACAACGTTATGTGTTGTGAGGTCCTTACCGATGTCACAAATGGTTGCTGAAATATCCAGCCGATGATAGGAATCCTTTGCAGAAACACTGCAAGCGTTGGCCAGAATCCACTGCAATGGGATCCAAGTCAGTGTCCGGGTACAAGCAATTTTTTTTACAGGATTGATAAGAGTTCTGGAAGAATCATATCGATTTTCGTAGCATTGAATCTTTTTTAGACTCTCTCAATAAGTTGATTGAAGTAAAACAATCACAGAAAAATGAATCCAACCTGAAGAGTACAATAAAGCCATATGCCTCTAAGAGCATGCCAAAAAAGGGCCACCCGATGAGGACTAGGAAAAAGCCAGCACCAAATGAGATTGTACCCTGTTCATTACAACAGCTCATTAGATATTAGCCATGTTTTCGCGAAAAAAAAATGATATTAGTCATGTTCTTTTTGGTTAGTCATGTTTAAGGGCAACGGTTATGGCAAAAACATGCTTCACAAACCTTGTAATTCTTAGGCTTGGTAAAGAATTGCATAGTTGATTTTAGACCAATTGTCAAACCCAAACCTGACAGGAAAAGAATCTGAAATGGCGTGAAGAGAAAAGGTTAACCATAGGCTCAGTAAGATAACTTATATACCAATAAAATTCAAAGGATAAATACAAAACGAAAGTAAACTTACATTGCCCATTGCGATGAGCCCCTTGTCAAAGAAGAAAATTATTCCCAGAAAGGAGAAGAATATTCCAAAACCTGTCAGGCCAAGCCCAATCTCTGTCCAAGATGAAAATCAGAAGTCAAATCAATGAGTGGGAAGAACAAACTGTAATATCTAAACCAGCAAATATGCTTATAACATTATATGAAAGAAACACAAAGTGTTGCACTAAGCTGTGCAGCTCCTTGTCATAAGGTGGCTGAATTTCACATTGTTTCTGTACAGCCACAAGACTCAAAAGACAGTATTTTAAACTCAATGGTTCTACCGAGGTTCACTGAAAAATGCATCATAACCCAGCTGTAACAAGCTGGTTCTAAGAGACTGTTGACCAAGTTTTAGCCAATGGCTGAGACGTTGAGTATCTGTTCCTTATTTGTTATGGCAAACATAGGACAGGTACAGTGGTGTCATCATTAGTCGATCAGAAACTACCATAGACCTTACTGAAGTATCACATCTGGTGCTGTTTTCAATTAAATAATCCAAATATCATTCAAGGTTACAGAGGTCAGACAGAAGCCAAGCACTGAAGTTATTTGTGTAATAGGGTAACGAAATAGTCCAAACCAGAAGGGACTCTTAATTTTTTATCTCTGCTTTGCTTAAAAGCTTTACCCAGTTGGTACAGTTGGCCTAGATTTACATTTATTGCACAAATTCAGTTAGGATATTAACCACAATAACAAACTTCTAGGGCATCACACATGTTATCTAGGGTTGAATCCATCTTCATACTTGCTCTTTGTAATTAACATCCCCAACCCACCCTTCAAGAAAAGGACTGAAAATGAAGAAACAACCCCTGATGCATGTAGTTAAGTGATAACACTAACACTACTGGTGAAGTGATATTCCACACATGACACAGGCACACAGTACATGATATACCCTGATGCATCATAGTCAGTACACTAAAACTGTACCTGGTATGGCGCGTATTACATTTTAGTGCACCAATGTTAAGGTAGAAGCAGAAACAAAGTAGACAAAGCAAAGCACATACACATTTACTGCCCAGCACAAGCTGTCGATGCTCCTATCAGATGCGAATGGAACAAAATTGAAGGGACAATTTGACAAGAATGGTGATAGGTACATACTCTTGAGGTCATTCATCTCGAAGGAAACCATCTTGTCTTGAAGTGACACCTTAGAGATTCAGGGCAAAAGCCTGCAACAGCATGAAGAGTAAAATTAGGCATCCCTTGTGCAAACGAGAAAGACAAGTGTTAACAGAGCTTCACAGCCAGAAGAACACTGATTCCTGCCCAAGTCAAAAGGCACTAGGCAGGCAAGATCTAGTGTTTAAAGGCAAGGCACTATGCTAATCACCGTTTTTCCCCCTCCAATAAAAAAACACGCCTCAAATCGGCCACTCAGAAATCAAATCAGGGGCGGACCTAGCATAGGACATGGGTGTACACCCGATAATTTTGCAAATAAAATCGAAGTTAGTAGTAACTGCGTCAGATCCGAATACATTTAGCATATGTTAGGGTTTCGGGTGCTCCGTTTCGCACAGCAGGAAGTGAAGACAGGGGGCAGGAATACCTGGTGGGTTCTCGTCGCCGGCAAAGGCGGGGCGAAGACGCGGCAAAAGCGGGGCGAAGACGCGGCAAAGGGCGACGCCGCTCGCCCAGTCGTCGGCTGCTCGTCGGGGGCTGACTAGCTAGCGGCCGGCCCCGTTTTCGGAGGAGGATCTGAGAGGCTTGGGGTCGACGGGGCGGTGGAAGACGCGATCGGAGGTAGGGTGTCGGCGAGAGGAAGCAGCGGGCGAGACGGACTGGCGGAGCAGCGGCGACGGCGGAAGGGAAGGAGACGGTGACCAGGCGCACCGAGAAGGAGCCCGATTCGGTGACTTGCCACGAAACTGGAAGCACCGTACCTACCGTCCAAATCCATCCAACGGCTGTAAGTCTTTCACTACCGAAGCTATTATCTTTTCACCGGAAAAAAAAAATCGCATACCATGGGCAGACGGAAAATCGCCTTGCCGGCGAACACTTCCCTCCCTCACGCGCTTGCTCTCTCCCGCGCGACCTTCGACGCCGTGCTGCGGCTGCCCCGGAGTCCGGAGAAGACAGAAGAGGGATCAGGGCTGGGCCGCCGCTAGAAAGCAACGAGGGAAACGGGCATCTTGCCGCTTCCATGTCATTGCCCAACATTGAGCATGCCTTCGCCGATCAGAGAAGCGAGAGAGCAGCACATTATGGTCCTCCAAACAGCGGCAGCCTGGCTTTCCTCTTCCCCTGCGCGTCGATTCGATTTGGAAGCCCGATTTAGATCTCCAGATTCTTGATTTGTGCAGGAAGCCCGATTTCAATCATAAGATTTTGTGCTCTCGGTCTCAGTTTCATCATAGACGGCTTAATTTTGCTGGTGTAGATGTTTTCATATTTTTTTTTTCTATAAACTTGTCAAAACTAAATGGAGCCAATGTTTAGTTAACTTTTCAAATAAAATGTTGATTTCTCCAACATTATTTGCATACCATCCACCATTACTGTTGAAGATGAATGAAAAGTCCTGCATCAATGGTCTCAAAGTTAGTTCAGTAGCGCGTGAAAGAACTCTGTTTGAGAACACTAATGTATCTGTACTGACGGTCTGTCTGATGTGGTAACCTAGCAGTGGCTTGAGTGAGGTGTTTGATACTCTTTGAATTCTTTTTTTTTCGACAAATTGCGTATATGCTTCATGAAAAAAAAACCGCGGTTATAAAACGACTAGATGCAGCCTGGAGCAAAAAGCTTAGCAAGATTTGAAATATGACCTACTAATAATTAGTAAGCAGTAAGCCGAGCTGATATCTTAAAAGCATGCCTGTTCAATCATTAATTTATGAAAAGAACGGTGACGATTGCCAGTAACCATACTACATCCAGAGTTTCTGTTTGGGCTTGTATCTTGTTCAGCAGTGACCAAATCATCCATGCCACTAGGACAATTAGAGGGTTCAAAAACAATTTATTTGTTCTACACTGAGTTGTTTCCTACTGCTAATCCGCAATTCAGTGAAGGCAACCTATTGAGCTGATGATGAACCAAACCACCAAAATGAACCCGCAACCTGTCAAGAGATGAAGAGATGCTCTACTGTCTCAATCTCTTGATTGCATAGGGCACAAAAGCCATCATTTGGTACTCCAACACAGGGGCAGTAGGTTATGCCGTTGCAACATTTCAGAAGTCCAACAACGATGCTGAAGAGCTCCAGCACAGGAACTCTAGCCTCCAATAGTTGCCCTAATACTCGCCGGAACACCGCATCAGGAATACCTTTCCAACAGATAGCAGAGGGTATTACTTGCCCACATCACACAAGATTGTGAGAGAGCCATTTGATTGCTGTTAGATTATATAACCATCATTACATTTCAAAATCAACTAAATCAAGGCCTTGGGGGTTTTAGTTCCTGGAAAAAGATAAAAAGTAAAGTGAAAAAGTCACATCAGACACTGTAGCACTTTTCGTTTGTCTGTGGTAAACATTGTCCTACCATGACCTAACTAGGCTTAAAAGATTCGTCTCGTCGTGTACATCAAAACCATGTAACTAGTTTTTTTATTTACCCACGTTTAGTACTTTATGCATGAGGAGAGAGATTTGATGTGATAGGTGAATAGTGAAGTTTGGAGAAAGAATTTTTGAAAGTTTGATGATGTGACCGGGAACTAAACAGGGTCCTTATTTAGTTTCAAAAAGCAACTCCCAAATACACTATGCAAAAAGAAGATTCACTGTCACATCAAAATGTCATAACATGCATAGAGTACTAAATGTAGATGAAATAAAAAATTAATTGCACAGTTTTGTTGTACTCTGGGAGACGAACAGTTTGAGCCTAATTAATCAATTTTTAGATAATTTTTCACAAATACAAACGAAATACTAGAGTAGCGGAATGATTACAAAGTGACATTTTACTCCTAAATTCAACCTCCTAATTCTAACATCTAAACAAGAGCCAACTATCAGGAAGCTACTGTGTCAGTTCAGAAGGATTCTTAATCGCCCTGTTCGGGGACAGGGGGGCCACTTGACACAAGGATGTGTTGCATCTTCATCTGAGCATTGAATAGGAGTTGCCCCTACATACACTTCTGACTTCTCCATGAAGGTGCATCAATCTGTTGGACCAGCAAATGTTCTTTGAATTCATGCACAAAATAAGGCCATTGGCCCTTGTGCTGTATTGATCCACCTGAACCCTGATTTGTCCTAGATTCATACAGCGGGTAGCGAGAGGCAGGCAAATTACGACACGTTCATATGCCAGATATTGCAGCTGGTACCTTTCCAACAGATAGTTGTGTATTAATATTACTTGTGTCTATATACACAGAAGTCCACATTACTTGTGTCTATATACACAGAAGTTAATGAGATGGACATTTGATTGTTGTTATTGTTGATTCCTCCTAGTCCTAGACTATAACCCATTTCAAAATTAACGATCAGAGTTTGGAACGAAAATGTCGACATAAGAGGATTCTCAATTATTGTTAATTTGGACTCATTCAGCATTTTGGCCTCAGGTTGTTGCTCGAGGCTTGCAGATAGAGATCATTGCTGTATTGATCTACATATCATGGGCGTGAATCTTGATATGCATTACTCAGAGACAGAGAGAGCAAAGCGAAACACAGCACGTAAAGCTATTCGTCGAAGAACCAATGATCTATTCATCAAAACAAATGAGCTATTCATCGAAGAACAAGAACTGCATAGATGTGCAAACAGCTAACATTCGAGACATACAAACTAGACCAAAGCCACGGGCTACAGTCTTCACTCCAATTCCAGATGCAATTTCTTCTCTCAGGAAATATAAAAGGAAATGGCTGTCCGGCGCTCACGCCGCCTCGCCCTCGGCTGCGGCGGGGGCCTCCTCCGACGGCTGCTCGGCCTTGGCGTCCGCGGAGCGGGACTTGACGAAGTCGAGGAGGCGGCGGCTCACCTCCTTGGAGTAGAACTGCAGCGCCTCGATCCCCTCCTCCACGGAGGCGGCGGCCCCGCCGGTGGCGGCCGCCGCGTCGAATGCCTCGGCCTCGATGGCGCGCGCCGCGGGCTCGGCGTCGGCGGCCGGCACGGCGCCGTAGCGCTTGCAGAGGATGGTGTCCCCCGCGAGCGTCTCCACCAGGCGGCGCACCACGGCGTCCCGCGTGCGCTGCGTCGGCGGCCAGATGCTGAACGAGAACGCGGCGGACTGGTCGCCCCCCGCCGGCGCGGGGACCGGGGCCTGGGCCGGAGCGGCGGCGGCGAGCTCGTCGGTGGCGGCCATGGGTGTGGAAGCTTCTGGAAGCTGGACGGAAACCCTAGGGTTGGGAATGGGATGGAAGGAGGCGGGGGTAGGGGGAGAGCTCGCTCGATCCGTTCGGTGGCTGGCTGCGGGATTTTAAAGCGGTGGCGTCGTTTGCGTTTCGGTGGTGTCGGGTGCGGTGGTGCGTCCTTGTGATTGGGGATTTGTTCGGGCGTTGCGGTGGCTTCAAGAAAGGGTAGTGCGATGCGATGTGATGCGATGGCAATTGACAACGAAACGGCCAGAGCCATTATCGGTGGGTGGTTGTCCTGCTCATTATCAGATCGGGTGGACGGTCGGTCTTCCATGATCGTTTTGCTTCGTTTTGACCATTTTTCTCCATTTCAGTTTGAATTCCAACGTTCAAATCAGATCATCTGGATAAATGCGGGTAGGTGTTGTGCGATGGCAATCTGGATTCTCCTTCGCCTTGTTTATATCCCAAAAGTTCCCAAAAAGCAACTCCCAAATACACTATGCAAAGAGAAGATTCTCCATCACATCAAAATGTCATAACATGCATGGAGTACTAAACGTAGATGAAATAAAAAACTAATTACATAGTTTTGTTATACTCTGTGAGACGAACATTTTAAGCCTAATTAATAAATTTTTGGACAATTTTTCGCACATACAAACGAAATGCTACAGT
>OAMR01000082.1:1946694-1968987 GCA_900205405.1 Echinochloa crus-galli
GAACAAGAACTGCATAGATGTGCAAACAGCTAACATTCGAGACATACAAACTAGACCAAAGCCACGGGCTACAGTCTTCACTCCAATTCCAGATGCAATTTCTTCTCTCAGGAAATAGAAAAGGCAATGGCTGTCTGGCGCTCACGCTGCCTCGCCCTCGGCTGCGGCGGGGGCCTCCTCCGACGGCTGCTCGGCCTTGGCGTCCGCGGAGCGGGACTTGACGAAGTCGAGGAGGCGGCGGCTCACCTCCTTGGAGTAGAACTGCAGCGCCTCGATCCCCTCCTCCACGGAGGCGGCGGCCCCGCCGGTGGCGGCCGCCGCGTCGAATGCCTCGGCCTCGATGGCGCGCGCCGCGGGCTCGGCGTCGGCGGCCGGCACGGCGCCGTAGCGCTTGCAGAGGATGGTGTCCCCCGCGAGCGTCTCCACCAGGCGGCGCACCACGGCGTCCCGCGTGCGCTGCGTCGGCGGCCAGATGCTGAACGAGAACGCGGCGGACTGGTCGCCCCCCGCCGGCGCGGGGACCGGGGCCTGGGCCGGAGCGGCGGCGGCGAGCTCGTCGGTGGCGGCCATGGGTGTGGAAGCTTCTGGAAGCTGGGAGGAAACCCTAGGGATGGGAATGGGATGGAAGGAGGCGGAGGTAGGGGGAGAGAGAGCTCGCTCGATCCGGTGGCTGGCTGCGGGATTTTAAAGCGGTGGCGTCATTTGCGTTTCGGTGGTGTCGGGTGTGGTGGTGCGTCCTTGTGATTGGGGATTTGTTCGGGTGTTGCGGTGGCTTCAAGAAAGGGAAGTGCGATGCGATTTGATGCGGATGGCAATTGACAACGAAACGGCCAGAGCCATTATCGGTGGGTGGTTGCCCTGCTCATTAATCAGATCGGGTGGACGGTCGGTCTTCCATGATCGTTTTGCTTCGTTTTGACCATTTTTCTCCATTTCAGTTTGAATTCCAACGTTCAAATCAGATCATCTGGATAAATGCGGGTAGGTGTTGTGCGATGGCAATCTGGATTCTCCTTCGCCTTGTTTATATCCCAAAAGTTCCCAAAAAGCAACTCCCAAATACACTATGCAAAGAGAAGATTCTCCATCACATCAAAATGTCATAACATGCATGGAGTACTAAACGTAGATGAAATAAAAAACTAATTACATAGTTTTGTTATACTCTGTGAGACGAACATTTTAAGCCTAATTAATAAATTTTTGGACAATTTTTCGCACATACAAACGAAACGGGCTACAGTCCCTCTGTCAGACTGCCGCCACGCCAGGTGCAGAATCGGGCGTCCCGATTCTGCATCTAAACGAGCCCTTAGTTTGAGTTTGAATTTCAACGGCCCAGCCGGGAATGGTAGGAGACGTTGATAAATGCGACTGAATGATGCATCATTCAGAGCGATGGCCAATAAATTACTGTATCAGTTTTGGATTTGTGTGGCTTTGGGGTTGAGATTTGAGTGCTACAGTAATTGTAATTTCATTTCCGTTGTCGGTAGCGCGCCGATCCCACCGGTGGCCGGTGGCAATCACAAGGCAGCAGGCCGGCCAGCAGCGACAGCGTTGGGCCCGGGCCTGTACAATCTCGTACAAGCCCTGCCTGTTTGACGGCCCGGTGCTTTGGTACGGACCGGGCCTGCGCTCGACCAACGCGGCACACCCACGCCGTCGGGCCCACTCGGCCCCCGCAGCTGGCTCCGTTTGTCCGGCACCAGTGCCCGTGTGACTGAAGGCGGCTTGCGAGTCGAGGGCCTAGTACAGAAAACCGTAGGTTCACCGGTTGGACCAGAAAAACCGTGAACAGTGACTGGACCGGTCCGTTCAATTAAAAGATTGGTCATGTAATTAGACCGGTGTGAACCGGTCGTTTTTGAGTCGAACCAGTAAACCGGTTTTTTAATGAACCAATGATCAATTTGATGTCTGGATATCGGTTTTCAATTTTAAACAATAGACTATTATGATATAGTTATGTTATATCATCTATTATGTTATACGTGATATCTTTTGGTATTAAATCTTGCATATTGTTTATATAAATCATGTGAAATGATATTATATTAATAAATAATGAACCACTAGTTCGACCAGTGAACATCCATTGGTTCGACCGATGGACCAGTAGCCTGACCGGTTTGATCTCCGGTCCGGCTTTTCGTACTCGGTCGACGGTGAGCACTCCACTGATTTCCTTTCTTCATCGGTCTTGATGCTAGAAGTAGTAAATTCCTGGGTGTGCGGGTAGCGGGGCCCAGCGGTGAATTGCAATTTACAACTGCATTGGATGTGATGGAGAGCAGCGGCGAATCTATAGCGGCGGCCGGGAGGGGGGGGGGCTCGAGCCCCTCCTACCGCCGCAAATTCTGTGGAGCCTCCCCTCATCCTCTCCTATAATTTTTGCAAGGAAGAACTAAGAAGGAATGATGGGGAGCGCCAGAGCGGGAGGTGGAAGAAGCAGAGGAAGAGCCCCTCGTGGGGCTCAATACTGGCTTCGCCGCTGCCAAAGAGCAAGCCAGCTCTTCTCACATCATGATTTAAACAAACTCTTGCTGCGGAAGTTTATTTTTTACGGCATCTGCATGAAAAGGTATCTTCTTAAGATAGTTTCATCTCATAGATTATCTTCCAACAATGTGACACATTCCAAGCAAATTTAGGGCCAATCTACTCCAAAATTAAAATAATAATTTGCAGTAAGAACCATAGCGACATCGTGTAGACAAGACGAGAACTAAAGTATTAAACTCAAAATCACGCTTGATTCACATAATTTTGAAGTGAAAGGCGTTGGCTACTGTACAACAGATCTACCTAGAAGTGTGAGATTATTTAGAACCCAAATTTTCTTCTTTCTTGAGCCTTTTAAACTACCAAATGTCAAACATATAAGGACCAAGTACTAAATTACATCACATTTCTAAAGTTTAAACACATCGTACCCATCCACACTAGACAAACGCATTTTTCCAGATCTCACTCAACTCTCACCCGGAATATCCTCGCAAAGGCAAATAACCACGGCCGGGATATTCCGTGCAACCTCTCCCGTTCGCTGACGAGTGACGAAAAAAGCTCGTGATCCGGCCGTACTGTACCTGCCACGCCAGAGATTCAGGCCTTGTTTAGATCCCAAATTCCACTCCCAAATTTACTATGTAAAAAGAAGATTCCCTATTACATCAAAATGTCATAACATGTATGGAGTACTAAATGTAGATGAAATCAAAAACTAATTACACAGTTTTGTTGTGCTCTGCGGGATGAACATTTTGAGCCTAATTAATCAACAAATACAAACGAAATGCACAGTGATGCAATAATTACAAAGTGACATCATACTCCCAAATTCAGCCTGCCGGCCTCAGAGAAGAAACTTCCCCTCTGTCCGTCGGCCACCGGTATCCGCGCACGGATCCCACCGCCACGGCAGCCGCGCCCGGAAATCGCCCGCCGCGGCTCCGCTCCGCCCACCAACACACACGCTGCCTTCCCGCTCTCGCTGCCCACCATCCTCCTCGTCTGATCGCCATCGCCATCGTCATCGCCTCCGCTGAAAAAAAATCCGCGGTCCACGCTCCGCTCCAAATCCCGTCGCCATAAATCTCGCCACGCCCTCGCCCGCGCGCGCCTCTCCCCGCCTCCCCACCGCTACGCCACCGGCGCCGAAGCAGAGCAGCCATGGCCGGCTCCGAGCAGCGCGTCGTCGCCGTCATCATGGTCGGCGGCCCCACCAAAGGTCAGTACAGCCACTGCTAGATCTGCGTCCACCGGGATCCCACACGCTCGTGCTGCTTGACCCCGGCTTGCCTGATGGTTTGGCTCTGGTGTCGCTTTGTTGGGATGCAGGGACGCGGTTCCGGCCGCTGTCGCTGAACGTGCCCAAGCCGCTCTTCCCGCTCGCCGGCCAGCCCATGGTGCACCACCCCATCTCCGCATGCCGCCGGGTAAGCCGCCAATTCCTTCATTCCATTCTTCTGCTATGTTGGAAACTTGGAATTCCGGTATGTTTGTGTGTTGCTGTACACGGTTCGTGTGAGATAAGCTTTTGGATCCCGCTGCTGCAGATCCCCAACCTGGCACAGATATACCTCATTGGATTCTATGAGGAGCGGGAATTCGCGCTTTATGTCTCGTCTATATCCAACGAGCTCAGAATCCCCGTGAGGTTTGATGTTCCGTGCCCTGCTGTTTGATTCTCGGTGGGTTGGGTTGAGTTGGGTGCGCTTGGAGATTCCAGAGCAGTGCCATTGACGGCGTGTTGTCAATTTTAGGTACCTGAGAGAGGACAAGCCTCACGGGTCAGCTGGAGGGCTCTACAGCTTTAGGAATTATATCATGGAGGACAGTCCGGTAATGCCTTGTTGCCTTAACCTGGTTGTCAGCTTGAATTGTGATATTTAGATTTATATTGCCTAGGGTGTAATGCAAAATCCATCCATCTGGGTAGAGTTTAACAATTCAGAACATATGCAGTGGCTGGGGTTTTCTAGGAATCTGCTACATTGCTAAGTTGGGTGGACCGAGAATTTTTCATCATCTGAAAGTTGGCTGCTGTTTTTGCTTGTGATTTTGCAGTCACACATAGTTTTGCTGAACTGTGACATCTGTTCTAGCTTCCCCCTGCCAGACATGCTGGGTAGGTTGCCAAGTAACTGAAGTATACTCTTCCAACATTTTATCGTGCTGGTTCTATTTATCAGTTTGGTGATGATGTTTCATGATCTTAGTCACATTCCTCTGATCACAAGCATGGCTAGTGTAATAATCGAATATCATTAGCTTTGTTCTTGCTTTGCTGTTAAGAACTAATGTTAACGAGATCAGTTGTCATCAAGGTCATGTCTGAATTTGTTTTTGTGCCCCTGATGGAGTACAGTGAGAGTAAGTGGAATGGGAATGTAGTGGGTTCATGCTGAATGCAAAGCTGAACTGCCAGACTTGTCACCTGTAGCTTCTTTTTGCCATATTAATGGGTTACATGCTTACAGTGATGGGGGTGCGACTGTTATATGCCTCACTAATTAATTTTAAAGTGTAGTGTAGAGCATATACAATAACAAAATGATCGGGTCATTATGTGAATCAATGGTAAACAAGTCTGCTATTACTTTTAATTGTTCAGACACTTCACTGCCAAAAGAGCATGCTTTAAAGCTATTGCCTATTGGACAAAAAACTCTTTTGCACAAAAGGGTAGACTTTCCATTTTCATTCATCTAAATTCGTGAATAACAGAATATCTATCTCTCGCGTAATAACAGATATTTTAGCTTCTGAACTTTTGTGTAATAGTACCTTTCTGTATGGTTGCACGATTAACTTGTGAACTTATATTGATGTTCTCCATCTATACTTTAGTTGATTAGTGAAATGTGTGGGATAAGTCAAACTTGCTCAAATAAAGTACATTGTTAGTAAAAACCTTTTTTTTTGTAAGATTGATGGACCATTCTGCATAGCTTCTGCAGCATTCGTCTTTATTGGATACCAACAGCTAAATGTTTCACTGTTCTCATCATTGCAGAGGCCCATAAAAAGTATGGAGGAATGGGTACTTTGCTAGTCAACAAAGTATGATAATACTATTCTGAACATTAATCCTGTATTCCTCTTGCATTATTTGTTACTCCTAATACTATTCCCACTTGTAATATTATATTCCAACATTATCAGGTATCTGCAGAGTCAGCAAACCAATTTGGCGAGTTGGTAGCTGATCCTGAAACAAACGAACTTCTGCACTATACGGAAAAGCCAGAGACTTTTGTGAGTGCAGTTCTTCCCTTTGTTGTTTAATTTGCTTCTATATTTTCAGTTGAGACTCTGCATGCCATATTTGATTCTGAAATCAATTTCAACTATCTACAAGTTAGGGTTCTCAATGAATAATTAGCATAGCTGATTGCACTAATTCACTTTATCTATCTTTAGGTGAGTGATCTCATAAATTGTGGAGTGTATATATTTACTCCCAATATCTTCAGCGCCATTGAGGATGTCTTAAAACAGAAGAAAGACAGAGGTATTACCCACTGCTATATTATGACTTCTCCCTTGGAAACATGTGTTATTGTTTAAACAGAACACCCTTGTTTATTCTATTGCTTCAAATGCAAACTTATCTTAAACAATTAGATGAGTAGATGTAAATTTTCTTCTTTACTTTTGACACAAGTTGCTTGAAAAAAAAATATTTTTCTTCTATTCATAATTTTACTATTATTTCTTACATGGATGTTCTAAATGTGTTACTGGTAGTAGATATTCTAACTTGATCTTCTTAGTCCTCATGACTGTCACTTCATATTTCCAGCATAAAGTTTAATCCCTTTCAGCATAAATGCTACATTTCAGCAAATTTGCGCCGTGTATCTAGCTTTGAAGCTCTTCAATCGGCAACCAAGTATGTGTTTGTGATATATTCTTCTATTCATTGTCATGCATTTATTTTTCAAAACTTGTTTGACCAACAGTTATTACCTTTTTCTTCTACATTTTGTGGTGGTTTCTTCTAAAAACTAGTTGATAGCACGTCCATAAATTCAATCGCAAACTATTTATTGTTATGTAGTTGATATTATAAGTTTAATATCAACAGGGCACTTCCAGCAGACTTTGTTAGATTAGATCAAGATATTCTATCCCCTCTAGCGGGAAAGAAGGAGCTGTATACATACCAGACACTTGATTTTTGGGAACAGATAAAGACCCCAGGGTATACAAATATTTTTTAAATATTTTTTTTCTAAAATACTGAATTTCTGGCTAACTAATTCATCTTGAGTAGGATGTCTTTGAGATGCTCTGGGCTTTATCTTTCTCAGTTCCGCCGTACCTCTCCTCATCTTTTAGCGTCAGGAGATGGCAAAAGGACTGCCACTATTGTAGGTGATGTGTACATCCATCCATCTGCCAAGGTGCATCCTACTTCAAAGGTAATGCCTGCTTCATCTACCTATTTTGGTCTGATTGTAAATTTGTCATAGATCATGTTCAGTTGGCTGTTGTTCACTGAATGAAGCGCTTAAACTTTTATTAGGAATGTTAGTCAAGAAACAAAATTTAGCTAACCCTGTAACTCTGTAAATAGATTGGTCCCAATGTCTCTATATCAGCAAATGCACGTGTTGGAGCTGGTGCCAGGCTTATCAATTGCATAATTCTGGATGATGTTGAAATTATGGTTAGTTTTCTTTTTCTGTACCAAGTGACAAACCATGTCTAGGAACATGAATATCTCAAAATTGTTTTCTTTCTTTCCTTTTTTGTTTGTGTCGCAGGAGAATGCGGTTGTTATACATTCAATTGTGGGTTGGAAGTCATCCATTGGAAAATGGTCACGTGTACAGGCAAGCTTTTCTCTTTACCATTTTATTTTTATCCATTTTAAATTTAATGAATCATCATTCTATATAAATCTTCAAAAACTTTGCCTTGCAATACTTTGTCAAGTTCAGTTCAAGTACCATGACTGCATTGGCAATGTTTCCATGTTACACTGTTAATCCTTTTTCTGTCAAGGTTATGCTTCAGAACAGTTCAGTATGTCTAGTTCTTTTGAATCGCCATTTGATAGTTGAAGTGCAAATCTAATACTAGTACATTCCATGCTGACATTTGAATTCATAGTTTAGTTATGACGTCTGAAGTTGGTGCAATTGTGCATTTTATAGTATTTTTCTGGCACATCAGTTGGCTTAATGTAATGAAACTTCTGTTCTGAATTCAGGGAGAAGGTGACCACAATGCCAAACTTGGCATTACTATTCTTGGTAAGACCCAAACTAGATGATTTACGCCTTCCCACAAAAATCTTTGTGATAATTTCGCTTCTGGAATTGACATCCTATATTATCGCAGGTGAAGCCGTTGATGTTGAAGATGAAGTAGTTGTAGTTAACAGCATTGTACTCCCAAATAAAACTCTCAATGTCAGTGTCCAAGAGGAGATAATCCTATAATAGCCATCATTTTTTTTGTTTATCTCAAATAAGATCTGAATACCAATCACGTAGTTTCTGTTTATTTGTTCTCACCACATAAGCTTCCACTAGATTGAGAATATTATTAGTCTGAGTTTGTACCCATCTCACGGAGTGATATGGCACAATCTTCTTGACTCGTTACTAATTTGGTTGGCTGAGTGTGGTGATGTAGAAAATGTACAAACAGGTCACACCATTTTGTTGAGAATGAACACTTTACCATCAAATTTCAGTTGCTTACCTGCTTGTTGTACTTTCGAGTTTGGATATCCCAGTCATCAGGTGACACCATTTTGTTGAGAATGAATACTTTACATCAAATGACAATTTTTCACCTGCTTGTTGTGCCTCGGGATTTGGATATCTCAAATCATCAGGCGACACCATCTATACTAATGCAAAATAGCACACAGACCAATTGGATCTTCTGGTGGGCACATATGTACGTTATCAAATGCACTACTCTGCGCTCACTGCCTTTCAGATAACATACCAAGTATGCCACACTGTTCAGTGCTTTCAAAGCACTAATTGTTAAGTAAAATGTGAAAGAAATGCTAAGAAATAGACTGACTTGCTTTACATCGTTTTCATGCCATCGGTAAAAATGCTAAACTCTGCAACAAAAACGCTTCAACCCACATTTGTGCCAAAATACCAATCCACTGCATTGCAGGGATTAAAATGGTAAGATCAGTAGCAGACTAGCGGCTATCTATACAATTGGACGTGACACATTTCTTGACCCATTTAAATTATCCTACAACTAAAGTATTTTCTGCATCGCCTGCATAGTTCCTGCAAAAGCATTCTCCATTCTTCAGAATTCACTTATTGCAGTCTTCAAAGAAAGACACAGGGATTTCTCTTGGTGATGCCATTGTCGACACACGGCCAAACTGTAAACATGTTTTAAGCAAACAGATTTTAACAGAATGCAACATACAGATGACAACGACAAAATGAAGATAGTGGATGTTAGTGGATGTACCTTGGGATCCTCGTACTTCTCTCTGATTGCTTTCTGGTCTGGGCACCGTATGCCCAACTGCAGTTCATGTATGACAGAAATGGATTTCTGCAGATCAAAGACTTTATACCCCGTGTTATGTTGAAGCGTCAAGTTCTGGAGAATCACACGCATTGAAGTCAGAAAAGAGAGTTTTGTACACAGTAATGCCAGAAAAGTATACAATTTAGATATAGAAGGCCACGTCATCTTACCCAAGGGTGAGACTTTGGGCGGATTGTGAACCTGGCTACAAACAGACAGGCAGCAGCAACAACTGATGGCAGGTAGCTTACACAGTCGTAGTCCAGCAAGCTTAATTCTGCGAGGTAGCTACACATGGACTCCAATTTTTCGCTGCTTGTGCGCTGAACTTTCGAGGGACAAAATAGATTACCATAAGATTTTTAAGACAAGTAAACAGAAACACAGATGCTCCAAAAGTACACTTACATTGCTTCCACGACACGAGACTATGAATTGCCTACAACAGATAGTAATCAAACATTAGGCTCCAAAAATTTGTTAATACAGTAAGGCAATAATCCTATAATCACAATGTGATTTATGCAACACAATTCACATATTGTGACCCTTTTACATTACCACAGGAAGTTGTGTCAAATGTGAAGCTTGTACCGAGCAAAAAAAGAAAAGGGTTTGGAGAAGACATACCGTACAAATGTTGTTATGGTGGGACCCCCAATCTCAAAGTTAAGAGATTTCAGCAAATCAGACTCCATCTTCACCACCTGTGTTGCATAGAAAACAGAAATGTGTGTCTATAATCCATTATCCAGAATAAATAACTAAGAAATGAAACTTCAGCAGACGAGAGGCTACTTGTTGCTTGGTGTAAGTGTGATCCGTGATGTCGGTGTATTTGTTCACCTTCATCTTGGAAGACTCAATTTCTTCATACTTGCTGCAGCATTCCAAATTTGCAGCTCAGAGAGTAGTTGTAAGCAATAAACAAAAAGGGTAAAGAAACAGTTTAGTCCCCTACGCAGCAATAAGCAATGCAGTGACACCCAGCAGTTGCAGCTTGTCCCGGCTAACAACATTCATTGTGAGGAACCGGTCAACATATGAAACCGCAAGGTAAAGAGTTTCCGCCTGAAGTTTGAATTCATCAGTCACCTCCACCAACCAGTCCACAAGCACAGCCCTCATTTTGGAAGATATGTCTTTCTGGATCTTCTGAAAATAATCAGGGCTTGGCCGCCTCAACGGTTCGACCTAACAATCTCAGAAAAATTAGAGAAAACCAGACCTAAAAGGCAAAAATCCCACATCTCCATCAATAAAGCACAAAATCTCTTGCATTGACTTCAAAACAGTGCTAGTAAGTTGAATAATTAAGATAGCATGGGTCCTGAGGCAGTGACAAACTGTAGCTGGGGCGCTGGGCCGAAAAAAAAGCCAAGATAATAGAATTTAGCTCCAAAGAGCCATTTTCTTTTCATGAAGGTGGAACAACCTGTCAAGAATGTCAACCTACGCTCTATACAGGGATACTTAGACTTACCACACCAGCACTATCAATCCTAGCTAACCACTTAACAGCAGCTAAGGCCTAAAACTAGCCAAAATGGTCATTTCACTCCATCAAAAACACATAATTCATGATCCCCACTCAAATCAAACCGACGAAATCTCAGCACTCAAGCGTACATCATGATCGCCCCTCCCAAAAGCCCCCAGTGCATCAGCTAGGACCACACATTCAGTCATTCACCACCCAAACCAACCAACCTAAGCGTGGTCTAGAAAGTAGAAACCCTCACCTCCAACGAGCGGAGGTACCGGTCGATGTCGCCGAGGTAGGGCGCGACCGCCGCCTGCGCCGCGCCTGCGTCCCGCCGCTTCGGGTCCAGAAGGCGGGCCACGTCGGCCCCGCCGCGCGGCGTCCTCGGCCTCCCGCCGCTTCCTCGCCTCCTCAGCCTCGGTCTCCGCCCGCGCCGCCGACCGCGTCCTCGGCTTCGACGGCCGCGCCGCCGAACCGCCACTCGTGTCCCGCAGTTCGTTGGTCGGCAGCTCCGCCAGGGCCTTGCGCTTCCCGCGCGGCCTCCTGAGAGGCGGCGCCGAGCGCGCCGCGTTCTCGCCGCTCTCCATCGCTTCCGCCTCCGGCGTCCGGGTCCTGATCCGGCTGCCGATGGCGACGGTCGCGCGGATTCGATCCGCCGGTTCCCTTCGTTTCTCGCTGGGGTTTGGAGGATTTCCGTCCGTTCCGGAGAAGCTTGACGCAGTTTGAATTTTGGAGATGGGCTTTTGGCGGGCAATCCACAGGGCGAAATGCTCACACGGGGGGGCACGTAGCCTGGTGTCACCGACTCGTGGGTCCCACACGAAACGCGAAAGTTCTGGAGAGATCCTGTACAACTTTTCCAGCTGGGTATCTCGATTTGACCGGACGGGTAGCTATTGCTTTGCCCCCCGGTCCCTGCATATCTATCCCATGCAATTCCTGACCGCTGAGCAAACACCATTGAAATTCTTCTTCAGATTCGTGCACACTCTCTAAGATACATGTTGGACACGATGGCGCGTTCCCGTGTGCCGCGCGGAGATGGAGTGAAGTGAACGGCGATGCTAGCTGCTGCGTGCGTCGGCCTCGCCCGCACGTATCCATGCATTCCACGAGGCCAGGAGGGGCGTTGTTCGTCGAACATGAACGATGAACCTGACCTGAAGAGACGACGCGGACAGCGGAAAGGGCGCGAGTCTGCTCGGCTTCCACCTCCAATTCCCGGGGCAGAGTCAAACAGCCAGCAATCATCAGCTATACAAGACCACCTCACCTCTCACGCTTAGTCAGCGTCGTCGCACTGAAGCGCAGCGAGAGCAGCCAAATCGCCATGCCCAAAACGATCCGGCACGACGCCCACAAGGAGCACCCTCTGGTGCTCGTCGGCTCCGACGGGAGCAGCGGCAACGACGACGACGACCTCCGCTTCGTGTGCGACGGCTGCGGCTGCCCTGGCGCCGGGCCCCGCTACCGCTGCGGCGCGTGCGACTTCGACCTGCACGAGCTCTGCGCGACGGCCACCGCGACCGCGTGGTTCTTCTTCCACGGCCAGCACCCGCTCGCCCTCGAGCTGGCCGCGGACCCTCGCCGCCGCTGCGACATCTGCGACACGGACATCCGCGGCATGCACTACCGCTGCCGGCCGTGTGGATTCGACGTGCACCCCGTCTGCGCGCAGCTGCCGGGCGCCGCCGTCTCGCCGCTGCACCCGGAGCACCTCGTGATGCTCTGCGTGGACGGAGCCGAGGAGTGCGCGCGCTGCGGCGCCGACTGCGTGTGGCGATACCGCTGCGGCGTGTGTGGATTCAACGTTCATCCAAGATGCCTGCTGGGGACTGATCAGACGCCGCTCCACATCCCCAAGAGCAACTAAGATCGTACATCAGAAGTTCAGAACCATGAGTTCTCAACAGCAAACCCCATGTTTGGTGCAGTTTCCCGAGTGCTTTACTGAAAGAGTGGTTTGATCTTTCAGCTCTTTGTTTCTACCGGAATTATTCTGGTACCATGTCACAGGAGACATTCATCAATACAAACATCCTAAACAATTAAGAATTTGGTCCTGCTTGCATTAGTCATGCGAGCTCATTTGATGAGTGGTATTTCAAATGTGAAGCACACACCTCGTACTTTGGCGCATTGCTTATACTTACGAGATTGTGATGTGGACTGTGGTTCAAACCTCCATCCAGATGAGCAATGATGATACCGCTTGTGCAGGCTGTGAAAAAAAACAACTCTCCGGTAGGGGCACAGTATGACAAGAATTCACCCCAGAAACTCAAATATACTAAATATCAAGCAATCTTGGAACCCGAATTGATCATAACGAACTATTCAGTATACAATAGTTCCACTAATGTTATATGCAGCACATCAGGAATTCAGGATCCATTATCATGTTCCAATTGACCAATGCATAACATATCAGTATGCTGCGAGGATGCTGGATGCACCTCTTTTGGTAAAAGAATCTATGTTCCAATAAATTGACAATATAACTGGACTGTATGCAGATTACAGAAGACACACTGAATTGTGTCATTGTTAGCTTGTCAGAAACTAGGAAAGCAACATGGCCAAGTATGGATGCACAAGAAAAATCTGAACTTGAAAAGTTTCAGGGAAGACATCACAGTACAGAACTAAGGAAAACCCAATAAAGTATTCACCTGGTAAACCAAATTTATAGTGTCTAATCCATGATCACCATCATCCAAATGTAAACGCTAAGCGGCTCTCAGTATAGCAATATCACCTCCATCACAATTACTTGGCCTGCTTTCAGCTGTGTGATGGAGCTTTTGGCAATCTTCAGGTGCCAGTCGACCAAACTGTGCCATCTTCTCAGTTAACCTGACAATTGAGTCTTCCTGCTTGGCGAGCTGCATAAGTATCTTTATCCTCCTAAAGGCAACATTGCTGGGCTTTTGCCCCAGCTCAAACATTTGACAGAAGCACCTCTCGGCATCCTCCAACTTCCCCTCATCGCAGAGCAAGTCAAATAGCACATCTGATACCAAGGTGAATGATCCAAACCTGTTGCTAACCATATCACTCCACAGCTCCAGTGCTTCTGCCACCTTCCCGTACCGACGACACAGCCTTATGATAAACATGCAGGATTGTGTGTTTGGGAAGCATCCTTCAGATCGCATCCGCTCATACAACCGCCATGCACTGCCAATATCGAACGCCCAGTAATAGCACCTGAAGAAAAGGTTATAAGTTGTGGGATTTGGCATCAGTCCCTTTGAGGCCATTTCATCCATCAGAGCAAACGCATCTCCAAGTCTCTTTGCTATAACAAAGTTCCGTATTGCGGCATTGTATGCAGGGACGTCTGGGTAGCACCCTAGCTCATGCATCTCCTTCAGCAGATCCTTTGCCTTGTCCGGCTGGCCAATCAATATATACAACTAACTATGAATCTAGATTTGTCAAAACGACTAATAATTTGGAACGGAGGGAGTAAATATCAAGCCATCTTGGAACCCGAATTGATTATAACAAACTATTTAGTATACACTAGTTCCACTAATGTTACATGCAGCACATCAGGATCCATTATCATGTTCCAGTACTTTACATATCAGTATGATGCGAGAGGATGCGCCTCTTTTGGCAAAAGAATCTATGTATTTTCCAATAATTTGATAATATAACTGGACGTATGCAGATTGCAGAAGACACCGAATTGTGTCATTGTTAGCTTGTCAGCAACTAGGAAAGCAACATGGCCAAGTGTGGATGCACAAGATAAATCTGAAACTTGAAAAGTTTCAGGGAGACGTCACAGTACAGAACTAAGGAAAACCCAACAAAGTATTCACCTGGTAAACCAAATTTATAGTCTAATTCATGATCATCATCATCCAAATGTTTATGCTAAGCGGCTCTCAATATATCAATATCAGCTCCATCACCACTACTTGGCCTGCTTTCAGCTGGGTGATGGAGCTTTTGGCAATCTTCAGGTGCCAGTCGACCAAACTGTGCCATCTTCTCAGTTAACCTGACAATTGAGTCTTCCTGCTTGGCGAGCTGCATAAGTATCTTTATCCTCCTAAATGCAACATTGCTGGGCTTTTGCCCCAGCTCAACCATTTGACAGAAGCACCTCTCGGCATCCTCCAACTTCCCCTCATCGCAGAGCAAGTCAAATAGCACATCTGATACCAAGGTGAATGATCCAAACCTGTTGCTAACCATATCACTCCACAGCTCGAGTGCTTCTGCCACCTTCCCGTGCCGACGACACAGCCTTATGATAAACATGCAGGATTGTGTGTTTGGGAAGCATCCTTCAGATCGCATCCGCTCATACAACCGCCATGCACTGCCAATATCGAACGCCCAGTAATAGCACCTGAAGAAAAGGTTATAAGTTGTGGGATTTGGCATCAGTCCCTTTGAGGCCATTTCATCCATCAGAGCAAACGCATCTCCAAGTCTCTTTGCTATAACAAAGTTCCGTATTGCGGCATTGTATGCAGGGACGTCTGGGTAGCACCCTAGCTCATGCATCTCCTTCAGCAGATCCTTTGCCTTGTCCGGCTGGCCAATCAATCCCAGCCCACCAATCAGGCTCGTGTAAGTGATCACATCAGGGGAAATGTCCTTCTCCCGCATTTCGTCGAGCAGCTTGTAGGCCTTCTGCACGTCCTTGTTCTTGCAGTGACAATCGATCAAGCTGTTATAGGTCACCAGGTCGGGCTCCACCCCGAGCTCCCGCATCTCGGCAACGAACGCCTCGGCGTCCTCGGCCGACTTCCAGCCGGAGAGCAGGATGTTGAAGGTCTGGAGGTTCACCCGAAACTCGTATTTGAGCGCGTGGTAGACGTTACGCGCGTCGGACATGCTCTTCTCCTGGCACAGCGTGCGGAGCAGCGCATTGAAGAACCCGGTCGTGTCGATGGCCCGGAACATCCGCGTGAGGCGGCGGAAGGAGTCAACGGTCTCGCGGACGGAGCAGACCTTGGCGACGCGGCCGAGGACGACCATGGCGGTGCGCGGGGAGACGGCGGACGGGCAGATGCGGCGGACGGAGTGGAGGAGGTCCCACATGTGCGCGGGGCCGAGAGCCGGACGGCGGAGGCCGAGAGCGCGGACTCCATCGCGGACGGCGTGGCCGCGGACGTGACGACGCGGTACACCGCGTCGGCGTCGGCGTCGGCGTCGGCGTCGGCGTCGGACGCGGTGGCGTCGTGGACCGCGGGGGCGGCGGAGGGGGCTTCGGGTGCCTCCGGCGGCGCCGCCGGCTTGCGGGGCTTGGAGATGTATCGGAAGAGCCGTGGCGCGGGTTTGGGTGGCATTTTGCGCGAGGCGGGCGGCGGTTCGGGAGGTTTTTGGCGTCGCCGGCGCGGAGGCGGAGCGGCTGCCGGCTGGGAAAGGGGAACTGCGCGAGAGACGGTGAATGGAGTGTGGACCAGCTCGATCTCGTGATGGGCCTGTATTCGGGGCGTTTCTTAGGGCCTGTTTACGAGTCAAATTCTGCGGGGGCTTTGCGCGGAAATGGCTGAAGTATGGGCTTCACTTCCGCGCATCACGCATGGCCGTGTTTTTGACCAATTAAGGGTATTAAATAAAGTCAGTTTACAAAACTACCTCCATAACATTAAACTATTTCACGAGACGTACCTAATGAGGTCTTTGACCGCACGATTAGAGAATAGTTACTGTAGCACTACTGTAGCAAAACATGGATTAATTAGGCTCATTAGATTCGTCGCGCAAAGATACTTATCCCTAAAAGGGTTTTACAAATAGACTTCATTTAGTGCTCCATGCATGCAGGATTCTCTTTGGAAAAAATTTTCCGGGTAGGAAAGAAACACGCCCGACTAACCATTTGACCGAGGATTCCGAGGAGGAGAGGAGACAAGACAAGGCAAAATATAGCCATTTTCGATAAAAAAATCTGACGGCTCCACTGGGGATAAAGGGTGTGTTTAGATCCTGCCGAAAAGTCACATCGAACATTACAGCACACTGTAACACTTTTCGATTGTTTGTGGTAATTGTTGTCCTATCATGACCTAACTAGGCTTAAAAGATTCGTGTTGTCGTGTACATGAAAACTATATAATTATTTTTTATTTACCTATATTTAATGCTTCATGTATATATTATTTGTTATATTTAATGTTTCGATGTGATGTCGATGTGATGAAAAATTTGAAAAATTTGGAAAATTTAGTGTAACTAAACACACCCAAAGATGATGATGATTTCACCAAAAAAAAGATGATGATGAGAGCTAGCGGTTGTGACAAGGCAACAAGCTGACAGCAGTGGCGCAAAAAGCACAAAGAAACAATTTCAGTTGAATACAAGCGATTCGAAGAAACAATTTCAGTTGAATACAAGCGATTCGAACTTTGAAGTTTTCCAATGCCGTAACATTCAGTGGCACGTGTTCTCTACGATTACTGTTGCGGCATCCGCGAATAGGCTGAGTGCGAGCGAGAGAGCGCAGGCCCCGCGAGCAGGATGAGGCCTCGAACCAAAGGATTGAATTGTCACTGTCCAAATCAGCAGCTCGTGCTCATCGACAGCTTAATTCCCTCCAATTCTCATCGACGTCCCGGTTCTACTGCTCCAAGTACTCAGTAGGAAGAACGGAAAATTGCAGTCGTTTTCGCTAATATCAGCATCAAGCGTGCCGAGGAATTAAAACAGTGATTTTCACTCCTGAGAGGACAGGGTGCAGATCGATTTCCGAGTCTTTGCGGTGTTACTGCTCTGATGATGAACGTGAAGCTTTTCCCAGTTCATCAAACCTAAATGTGTTTTGAGGCCAATCAAAGTTTATAGCATCTGATTATCTGAAACAGCGGCATCACAGATAGCATTGTACAGGAAGCACAACAGCAAGGAACGAGCAGTGTAACCTTTACTTGAGGAAAGCTCTATTTTGAAGCATTGCTCGCTCCAAAAGGCAATTGACAGCATTTGATGTTTGGAACAACCAACAATTCCATACAAAAGAATAAAAGGTGTTTAGAACAATCAACAAGCAATACAAAAGATTTGACAGATTGTGATTCTTCTGAACCCTGTTTTGGTCTGCAACGGAGTGTTACAATACAATGCAGTAGGGGTTTAGTGTGCCACTTATTAAACTTTAGGAAGAAGTCCATTTTTGACCATCAAACTATTGACAAAGTTTGATTTTGACCATCGAACTCCAAAACCAGGAATCTTTGGCCATCGAACTCCTAAAACCGTTCACTTTTGGTCATCCGGCGGTTTTGCAAGGCGGTTTCGCTGACGTGGCTGCCATGTGGAGTGGGACCCACCTGCCAGCCCTCTCTCCTATCTCTTTCTTCCCTCCTCTCCTCTCCCTCCTCTCTCTCCCCCGGCCCGCCCTTCCCGCACCGCCGCCCGTCCGGCGGAGCAGGCGGCGCGCGGCGGCCGATGGCGCTGCGGGTGGCGGAGCATGGCTGAGCGCGGCGGAGCGGGAGGAGGTCGTCTGCGCGGGCGGAGTAGGAGGAGGCCGTCTGCGCGGGCGAAGCGGGAGGAGCGCAGTCGGCCAAAGGTTGGCGGCGGCGGGGCGGAGCTCGAGGGCCGTCTCTGCCGTGGAGCTCGCCGACGTGGGGCCGTGACCTCACGCCGCAGAGCGCGTCCGTGCACCGCCGCCCGTGCTTTCTCGCGGTCGTCGGGCTCCCACCGCGTCCTCCTCCCGCAGCGCGCTCCCTCTCTCTGTGCTTGTGCGCGGCCTTGGCGCGTGCTGCTGCTTGAGCTCGGCGAGGCGGAGGTGCTGCTGCGCGAGCTCGGCGAGACAGTGGCCGAGCGGGCCCAGGCGGGCGGGCGAGCCAGCGACGGCGAGCAGGCGGGCGGTGAGCCAGCGAGCGAGGATCTCCTCCTCCCCTACTCCCGTTGCACCCTCGTCCTCACCTTCCTCTGCCTCGGCGGCGGCCATCGCGGGGCCAGCGGCGGGCGGCGGAGCACGCGGAGCTCGGCACGGCGGGCGGCTAGTGGCGACGGCGAGCGTGGGCGGAGGAGAAGGGCGGGCCGGGGGGAGCTCGGCACGGCGGGCGGCTAGTGGCGACGGCGAGCGTGGGCGGAGGAGAAGGGCGGGCCGGGGAGAGAGAGTGAGAGGAGAGAAGAGAGAGACGTGGCTGACATGTGGGCCCCGCTGCAACGTGGCAACCACGTCAGCGAAACCACCATGCAAAATCGCCGGATGGCTAAAAGTGAACGGTTTTAAAAGTTCCGATGGCCGAAGATTCCTGGTTTTGGAGTTCGATGGTCAAAACCAAACTTTGTCAATAGTTCGATGGTCAAAAATAGACTTCTTCCTAAACTTTAATACTACAGAAATTATAAAAATTACTTTAACAAATAAAGTTCGCTGTCAGATTCAGACAAAGAACACAGATAAACTAAAATTTTGAAAGGTCATGGTGTTATTTCAAGAAAATCACCTGAATGACACCCATATCAGAATAGCCTACTCAGTCTCTTATATAAATGCTAAATTCTCAAGCACACAGCAAAAAAAATTGAATTTTCTGAAGAACAAATCAACATCTAGGGTTCAACCTCTGAGTATTGGGCCAGAAAGTAAGTAAGAAGCAACAGTGCTTCATTCTTTATGGCCTGCAAGACATGTCCTTTTGTAAGGAGTAACAAAAAGGACTTGTGGTGATTTTACAAACTTGCAACGAAGAAACACATACAGAAAGTTAGAACTAAGGCGAAGTAAATCTTTAAAGATACTTGAGCATGCTGGTCTATTACAGAATTAGGCGAAGTAAAAATATTTCAGTACTAGAGAATGTAGAGCACATGAGACATTTAGAATGTGATAGATAAAGATCCAAAACCTCACCAAAAAGCAAGCTGTGTATGCCTCTGCTCAATTGGCATACTTGGTTAATGTTGGATTGAATTGCTCTGGCCAGCTAAAACAGACTAAACTGTTTTCTAAGTCCTAAGATCATGGTGTCACAATGGTTTCAAAGGTGATAAGGCGACCCAAGAATTCTGGGAACACCTTAGTGCCGGCGTTTAGGCGGCAAGACATTAACTATTCCCCAGGCGAGCTGGTCCGTTTGGACGCCTAGGCAATGCCTTCAAAACTATGGGCGTCCCAGCATCGTGGATCCAATTATTCTGACTATAATGTAGCCTAACACTGGATACAAAATATGCATCTGGTACATAGAAGACTACTTATGAATTCCAGGTCACAGGCACTAAACTTAAGTCGCCACTGTACCACTAGCATATAACAAAGTATTCAAGCTGAAAATCAACCAAAGATTACAAGCAAAACTGCAATTTATAAATCGCTTAAGATTTCATTGGCGCGAGAATATAAATCTCATGTCCATAACACGCATACCAAAACATTTCAGAATTGAGAACATATCAGATAAGTTGAAGTTCAAGACTTGATGGCCACAATAGCAAACCACTGATCTAAAACAAGTTTAACATAGTTGCATGATAACGACAGAAGAGATGCGATCAAGAGACAACCGCTGCAACCGACTGGTAGCCTAGTTGCGGTCGCGGCGGGGGCCACCGTACTGTGGGCGGCCGCCGTAGGCCGGGGCGTTGGAGACCTCAGCCTGGCGCTCGACGCCGGGGAGGTCGGCCATGCCGAGGGCAGCGAGCATCTCCATGGTCTCCTTGTCGACGCGGATCTCCTCGACCTCGAGCGCAGACTTCTCCGGGACGAAGTCCATGCGGCGCTCGCGCTCCTCCTCCTGGAGCTTGAGCGAGATGCCGCGCACGGGGCCACGCTGGATGCGGCGCATCAGGTGGGTGGTGAAGCCTGCGACCTTGTTGCGGAGGCGCTTCGAGGGCAGGATCGAGACCTCCTCCAGCACCTTCTTGTTGGTGTGGAAGTCGAGGGTCATGCGGGAGTAGTACTTCTCGATCACCTGCCTGGAGGTCTTCTTGACGGTCTTGGTGCGGACGCGACCCATGGCTCCCTCCTCTTCTCCGGCGACGGCGGCGGCGGCTAGGCGCTGGGTGCTGGCGGCGGCGGGGCGTGGATTAGGGCAAGGGTTTTTGGGACGCGAGAGACGGGAGGAACTTATAGGGAGGCGGCCGTGTGGGGCTAGGGTTTCGCAGTTGGAGGAGATCTCGGCCGCTCGTTGCAGATGAGCGGACGGTGTTAATTGGGCTGGTATTGGGCCTTTCCTATTCTGCATGTCCAGAATCCTAATAGAAGTGTTCTTTGGATCCAGTTTGTTGTAAAGTCCACTGTTGATGGATTTGGGCTGAAATCGTTTAGAGCTCGTGTAAGCACAAAGTTATAGCTGTGCCTATCGTCTCGACTCCCGAGCTCTCGACTACTAGTCGCCTTGCTACGATCTTTCGACCATGGTTCTTTTCGGGACAAGCACACATCATGGTTGATCTTGGATTAAGTCTGTTTGCGACATACTCCCTCCATTCTGAAATAACTGGCGTTTAAGATAAGATTTGGGTCAAACACTGGGAATATAAATCATCAATAGCTTTTAAATTGTTAGTTTGTAAATATGAAAACTATACGAATAGATTTGTCTTGAAAAAATACTTTTATAAAAGTATACATATATCACTCTTTGATAAATATTTTTATAATAACAAGAGGTCAAAGTTGTATTTCAGAGACCGTGTCGCTGTCCTAAACGTCAGTTATTTCAGAATGGAGGGAGTAGCTGCTCAGCATATGCAGCAGAGTACCAGACAAGTAAAGAGCATGCACAGCAGCAAAGAGGACGAGCCTCGCAAATCGTTGGTTACCACTAATTAAACTGAACACGAGCAGGTCATGACAGACTTAGTTATCTTCCGTGGTACAAAATGCCACTAAATAGTCCATTGTAGAATATGTAGAATAACTATATGGAATAAATCTCTTATGCGATGAATCAGGTGGGGAGGCCTTTTCCCCTCTGGTGGCCTGTCAAAAAGAATAGGTCCATTGTAGTCTTCGCGGTAGAATGACATTAAAAAAAAAGCATGAAACGTCTTCTAAAGAGCCTAAAGAGAAGCAACAAGCTTTTGAATTATGAGTGCCTAACGAGTGTTCATTAACTTATGTTCCACTTTCAGAGTGCGCTGAGCAAAATGAGCCCCTGAACCTGATGAAACAAGAATCAGCAATGGAGGTAGAATTCCGATACACACCGGCGGAGAGGCCACGAAGTGACGAAGACACCCAAAAATGTCGACATGATTTCACTCGTCAATCGTCATGTTGCAGCAGCGTTCCACAAAAACACGCAACCCTGTGTTATCGAGAACAGGATGGCCTCATTGTTCGAAAAAAAAGAACAGGATGGCCTCGTAGATTAACCTGTTTACCCTAGTACACCCCAACTGAGGTCTCAATCTCAACGGCCGTCTTCTCTATATCTGTAGCGTGTGGACCGTGTACTCTTGCCAAAGCAAAAAAAACAAATATTTATCCGCCCCCTCCTAATTTTTGTCCCGTTGAAACAAAAGTGTCCTCCTCATCTCAAAGAAATCTGCACAGTACGAGTCCATTCAATTTTTTTTTTAAAAAAAGAAAATAGTCATTTGGGTTGGCTATCGTTGTGTGACTTGTGGCCTACCATGTTGAGCAAATGGCAACTCACCCTGATAAGACAATTGTGTCTTCATCAGTGCTAGGGCCCTGTTTAGTTCCCGGTCAAATCATCAAACTTTCAAAAATTCTATCTCCAAACTTCATTATTCACCTATCACATCAAATCTCTCTCCTCATGCATGGAGCATTAAATGTAGGTAAATAAAAAAAACTAAGTACACGGCGAGACGAATCT
>OAMR01000082.1:1969806-2007006 GCA_900205405.1 Echinochloa crus-galli
ATTCCCAATGTTTGACTAAAACCTTGTCCAAAACGACTTCTAAATGTGATACGGAGGGAGTATCACATCAAATCTCTCTCCTCATGCATGGAGTACTAAACGTGGGTAAATAAAAAAACTTGTTGCATGGTTTTGATGTACACGACGAGACGAATCTTTTGAACCTAGTTAGGTCATGATAGGACAATGTTTATCACAAACAAACGAAAATTGCTATAGTGTCTGATGTGACTTTTTCACTTCACTTTTCATCTTTTTTCAGGAACTAAACACCCCCTAGGTTGAACAGATGCCACTCATGTTCGCTACTCGTTTGGAAGTTAAAGCAGACTTTATGTAGAGTTACACACGTGCATTTTACTAGTCAATCACTAAATCGTACTCCCTCCGTTCTAAATTACTATTCGTTGTTAAATTTTTCTTATAACATTTGACCATTCGATTTATTTAAAAAGTTTATCCAAATATATGAAAAAATAAGTCATACCTAAAGTATATGTGATGATAAACTAAGCCACAAATAAAATAAATAACACTTGCAAATTTTTTTAAATAAGACGAATGATCAAACGTTATGAGAAAAAGTCAACAATAAATAGTAATTTAGAATGGAGGTAATATCTATTTTAGTTGAAAGGGATTAAACATCATAAAAAAACTTTTTGACTATGCGCATCATCATTTGATAGTGACTGGTTGCATTAATGTGCTTTTTTGCCATTTATTTGACACCTTCCATCTCGAGACACAGAGACACTACTACTGAAGCTGAATAATGCCAAAAGTCTGGTTGGCTCCCGAGAAGGTTGTAAACCCCCCTTTTGTTTGGTTTATCAGTCACCAGTCAGCAGTGTTTTTCTCTCTGTAAAAATCAGCATCAGCCATCAGCCACCAACCAACATTTTTTTTCTCTCAACAAAATCAGCACCCGCCAGCCGAAGTCGATTTTAAGATTCTCCTGGCGAAAATACGTTTGCGACATAGCTGCTCAGCATATGCAGCAGCAGAGTACCATACAAATAAAGAGCATGCACAGCAACAGAGAGGAGGAGCCTCGCAAATCGTAGGTCACCACTAATTAAATTGAAGAAAAGCAAGTCACGACAGACTTAATTATCTCCCGGGGTATAAAATGCCACTAAATAGTCCACTGTAGTCTTCTCAGCAGAATGCCATTAAAAAGAAGCATTAAACGTCTTCTAAAGAGCCCAAAGAGAAGCAACAAGCTTTTGAATTACTATATGATACCTAATTAGTGTTGTATCAGAATCCAGCAATGGAGGAATTATACCTCCGTTCGAATTAACTTATGAGCTTCTGAACTTGATGAACCAAGCATCAGCAATGGAGGTATAATAATTCTGATACACTAAGACTATCCACAGTGTGTCCGGTGCCTAGAAAATTACTTATTGCCCTGACATTTTGCATCAATCCTGAGAAAGAACCAGAGCACACAGCAATAGTCGATGCCCATGTAAGGATGGGTCCGAGCCATCAGACTACCTCATTGTTCATCTGTTTCATTCGGTCGGCTGTAAAATCATTTTCTGTTTAGCTGGAACCGAGGCAGGAACTCGCAAGGTTAGTTTTCGAATTCAGCATCGGCTCGGTAATGACATGCATCGATGCGACGATGCCTGAACACTCTCTTCCCTAGTTCAGGCATTGATTGTCACCCACACTGTGGATAGTCTAATAATGTCGACATGATTTCACTCCTCAATCGTCATGTTGCAGTAGCATTTCCACAAAACATCCAGCCCTGTGTTATCGAGAACAGGATAGCCTAATAGATCGACATGTTTGCCCCAGTAGACCCCAACCGAGGCCTCAGCGGCCGTCTTCTATATCTGTAGCGTGTGGACTGTGTAATCTTGCCAAAGCAAACAAAAAAAAATATTTATCCGCTTCCTCCTAATTTTTGTCCCGATGGGAACAAAATGTCCTCCTCATCTCAAAGAATTCTGCACAGCATGAGTCCCCTTCAAGTAGTCCCTTCCTGTCATGCCTGGTACAAGAGTCCATGTCCAAACAAAGCTCCATCATCGGGAATTCGGCAGCAGAGCTCAATCTAAAAGCCCTTTTTTCTCACCGATTTTTGCTGACCGTGCGCTGCACATGATTGTTTTTACTTGTTATATATGCTGCCAGCCATGCATGCACCATGGCGTTAGGTGCCAATAGCCCGATACGTCCGGGAAAAAAAAGCTATGAATAGAATAGATGCCAAGTAACTGTGCAGTTGATAGAAAGCAGCATTTTCCGTGGTACTGACAACGATAGCATAATGGTGGATGGCTACCGACGTACCGTGGGCGTGGCGTAGGTAACCACTGCAGATTGCACTGCACTGCAACGGCCTCCACTGTGATTCTTTCTGCGCACCATTGCAATTAGTAACGTGCTAAGCTTTTTGGTGTACTAGGTGAAAGGTGACACCACATTAGTTTAATGACAGCTAATCCTCTATTTCTATTCTTGTTTCCTTGAAGAAAAAAAACTCGCAGATCATTTCAGCATGTAGCTATGCGTGGAGCTAGAATAGCCACTACTATCGTTCTATCAATCAATCCATCACCCCCAGGAGAAACAAAAGGCTGTCACCATTAACTTATTAGTCTCCTCAGACTACTTTCAAAACTTAATCGCCTCAGACTGTGACGGGCCAAGTATAGCAAAACATGATACTAAACCAGTGTCTCTCCAGCCTCAGCGGGAAACAGAATATCGCCGTCGCAGTCCACGTGAATACGTGATCCCGATCGCCCAAGGCCTGACTTTTATTTTATCCAATCCGGCCCTAGCATGGGAAGCAGCCTCTGCTGGGCAGTTTCAGGCTTTCACGGCAACTCCAACCTCCACCAGCAGCTTCACCGGAGATCAGGTCAGATCAGGATTTCGCCCAGAGCCGTGTAGCCCGTATGCGAGGAGGGCACGAGGCAGGCCCGTGGCGCCACGCCGCCGGCACGGCCTGGCCGTTGGCGAGAGCGCCCACCTGCGGGCGGGCCACAATCTTGGACCGACTCCACGGCCCACTGGTCGACGGGCCCCACGAGGAACTCCTCATCCCGCGTGGCCGCGTGTCGGCCACGTCCGTTCCGACGGCCACCTGGGCCGACGGCCAGCCTGCCAGATCGGAGGTCCCCGGCGACGCGCCCACTGCTTGCTCGGGATTGCACGTGCTTCGAGACGGGTTTAGCCTACCAACCACGGCGCGGGATTCTTCATGGGTGTACGTACTACTGGATTGTTCTCCTTGGTAGCTTTCCCGGCTAGTGTTGAATGGAACGTGCCCTAGTGCCAACTTTTTTCTACGTACTCCTTGTCACTTTGTCAGGGCACGGCACAATGTGGTTGCACGTGTATCTAACAACGTCGAGGCATTGCACGTGACAGAACGGATCAACTGCTGAACAGCAGCAGGTTGTATGCAGTGAAAGTAGGAAGCGATCAACGCTGATGTACTCAGGTACTACAACGTTGGAGTAGTAAATTTCTTACTGGAGCACATCAGGTTCATCGTTTTCCACTGAAAATTACAGGCGCCCCGGCCCATGAGCTCCTCATTTAACCGTGGTCCCTTTCAGACGGTGGCGTCTATCGATTTTGCCGATTGGAACGGCAGGTGCCAATCATGGCGGAATCACAATCACCCCAACAGAGAAGATAGAATCGTACGTAGCGGCGGCGGGACGAATTCTGGGATCCATAGGCATATCCGCAAACGGCCGTATCCTTGAAAGATCAGTGAAGCTTTTCCAAAACGTGACCCGTTTTGAACAAATAACTGAAACAATTGAACTAAGAAAGAATTGTCGATAATCCTTATGAGCACTAATCGCACGATGCCGTTTGGCTTTTGCGTGGAGATGCGCGCAGCTGCAAGCCTGCAAAAGGCTACGAACAAGCACAACAAGTGCGTGTCCCTGTATCCAAGTGACGGAGCCCCGGCACACGCTTTGCGATTGCGCCATCCGATTCCGATAGGATAGGGCATGTACTTCAGTGACATCGCTCCTACTCTACGCACAAAGTTGCTGGTGATTATTTCAAAAAAAAAAAACAAAGTTGCTGGTGCCGACTCCGACTGCACTAGTACACTGCACGTCGAGAAAGGGGAGAAGAGATCACTGACGAAGAAAAAAGGTGAATCTTTTCAAAAAAAAAGAAAAAAGGTGAGGACCCGGATTTTGTTCTGTTTCCTTTTGCTTTTGGGAGAATCGAAAAGGCGTGATCGTTATCCTGCCATCCAGAGTAAAATAAAAAGAGTTTCAAGTTTCCCAATGCTAACTAGTCACCCCCGCCAAAACATTGTAGTAATTTAGCAACAGTTTCAGATTACCCGTCGCCGAATTTTGAAGGATCGTCTAAGTTCACAATCAGAAGTCACAAAACGAATGGTACAGAAGGGCATCGATTCGTTACACAAGAGGAGCGCAATGCGTAATGTCCAATAGTCTACTAATAAACTCTGTAGTACGTACAACATTAAATCTTCTTTGATTCAGCCAGATAACCCAAAGTTCTGTACCTAATCGTCGTTGCGTGTTTAGTGCCAATAATGTAACAATGCTCGTTTCGTGCCTTCCTGGAAACATCGATCATGTGTGTCTTTCTTTCTTGCGCTCTCGGTCCCTAAGTATAAAGTTTTTATAAATATGACAATGTTTATAATAATAGTGATTAAAATATCAAAAGAACACCTCTTCTATACATGATGAAATTTATTTAAATAGTTTACTTATTTGCTATTGCAGATGTCAGTGATGTTTTTAGTCCACGACAAAATCAAAAACCCTTATGTGTAAAGACCGGGGAGTAAGTTATAATATATTAGCATGATTTTTAAAAAGTTATATAACCCACCACCAAGTCATTCTGTCATCACAAAAAAAGACCGCTACACCCACCTATTAAAATTAGCAGGCATATTAGTATTTTGAAAAGTCAAATTTCATAATTTTTTACCAACAATTAATCAAATTATATGATGTGCCTTATGTAAAAGTATAGGAAGATATACATGTTTCAAAAAAATCTCTTAGTATAACATTAGCTTGATAGACTAAAAGTACTTATGTAAGTTGCTCATATTAATGAATCCCGAGGTTTCTCAAAAAAAAAAACTTTTTTTACACCTTTCTATTAGGTTTATTGTATTGATCCAAACAATCTAGTTTATAGTTCAATTTTTAACTGTCTAATCATCACTTATAAAAAGCCATAAATTACTTCTCTAGTTATGGTAACTTACAATAATCTATAAGGATGGCATTACAAATTTTTAAAATACATAAAAGTATAGACGAGTGACTAAAACTAACAAATACCAACCAGGAAGAGATGTGTATAAGAGACAACTATAAGGATGGCATTACAAATTTTTAAAATACATAAAAGTATAGACGAGTGACTAAAACTAACAAATAGTCAGATAAAGATAAACTACGAGCGTATAAATATCTGCAAAAATACAGTATAAATTCTCGAAGAAACCATCGAGCCAATCCTTATTCTCAGGCCCCATTCCTCCCACTCGCCCAACAAACCTCTGCGCCCCACACTCAGCACTCCACCCACGCGCGCATCTCCCATGGCGTCCCGAGACCTCGCCGAGAGCCTCCTCCCCGGCGGGGGCGGGGGTTCCGCCGCCGCCGCGGCCTCCTCCTCCGCCCCGCACGACGAGTACGAGGAGCGCGCCTACGACTCCGACGACAAGGTATCCATCTCCATCTCGGACTCGGACGCCGACGACGACGGCGGCGCGCCGCCGTCGCGCCCATCCTTCTCTTGGCGGAAGCTCTGGCGCTTCACGGGCCCGGGTTTCCTCATGTGCATCGCGTTCCTGGACCCGGGAAACCTGGAGGGGGACCTGCAGGCGGGCGCCGCCGCGGGGTACCAGCTGCTGTGGCTGCTCCTGTGGGCGACGGTCATGGGCGCGCTGGTGCAGCTGCTGTCCGCGCGGCTCGGGGTGGCCACAGGGAAGCACCTCGCCGAGCTCTGCCGCGAGGAGTACCCTTCCTGGGCGACGCGCGCGCTCTGGTTCATGACCGAGCTGGCGCTTGTCGGCGCTCTTTCTTTCTTGCGCTCTCGGTCCCTAAGTATAAAGTTTTTATAAATATGACAATGTTTATAATAATAGTGATTAAAATATCAAAAGAACACCTCTTCTATACATGATGAAATTTATTTAAATAGTTTACTTATTTGCTATTGCAGATGTCAGTGATGTTTTTAGTCCACGACAAAATCAAAAACCCTTATGTGTAAAGACCGGGGAGTAAGTTATAATATATTAGCATGATTTTTAAAAAGTTATATAACCCACCACCAAGTCATTCTGTCATCACAAAAAAAGACCGCTACACCCACCTATTAAAATTAGCAGGCATATTAGTATTTTGAAAAGTCAAATTTCATAATTTTTTACCAACAATTAATCAAATTATATGATGTGCCTTATGTAAAAGTATAGGAAGATATACATGTTTCAAAAAAATCTCTTAGTATAACATTAGCTTGATAGACTAAAAGTACTTATGTAAGTTGCTCATATTAATGAATCCCGAGGTTTCTCAAAAAAAAAAACTTTTTTTACACCTTTCTATTAGGTTTATTGTATTGATCCAAACAATCTAGTTTATAGTTCAATTTTTAACTGTCTAATCATCACTTATAAAAAGCCATAAATTACTTCTCTAGTTATGGTAACTTACAATAATCTATAAGGATGGCATTACAAATTTTTAAAATACATAAAAGTATAGACGAGTGACTAAAACTAACAAATACTAGACAGATAAAGATAAACTACGAGCATATAAATATCTGCAAAAAAAACAGTATAAATTCTTGAAGAAACCATCAAGCCAATCCTTCTTGAAGACTCACCCTTATTCTCAGGCCCCGTTCCTCCCACTCGCCCAACAAACCTCTGCGCCCCACACTCAGCACTCCACCCACGCGCGCATCTCCCATGGCGTATAATTAGCTGCTGGATCCACACTCCCCAACTAATTAGCTAGTCTTTAATTATAAGAATTAGCTAACTAATGTATTAACAGAATCGATCGAAATAGGACCTCGGTTTCTTGAATGCATACGCTCGAACAGTCATGTTACATTGTTACTCGCTACATTCACATCTTCCTAGATTTTCCCCCCGGTTTATTATGGATTGAACTGATTTGATTTGTTCTTATTTCGGGGCTTCGAGTAAAAATCCATGAGCAACCTTGTGGATTTTGTTGATTGCTTGGGGACTGGAAAATCATTTCTTACATATGCTTTCCTCAATTCCTCTAGGCTCTAGTTGGTTGAGTTGGAGCTCTGTCTGCTCCCCAGTTGTTCCTTTTCTCCTGAATTGAAGTCATAATAATTTTTTTGTTTCGATTCTGTTGCTGACTTGATGCATCCAGTATAATTACTGCTTTCTTATGTTGTACATGCACGCATGGCATCTCATGAAAGTTGATGGCTTCTCTTCGCACGATCTATTGTTTTTGTCCATTCTTTTTACCTTTGTCCTTCTGTCATCCGATCTCTGCCTTGGATTCTTTTGGTCGTCTATTATCAGCTAATAAAGTTCACGTCCTTTGGTGTGGTATGCTTGGAGTCAATCGATTTTGAGTGGGGATCACTCCTCTTTGTTGGCTTCCTGGTGTTGCTTGCTGCTCAAAGGTGCTTTCGGGGCATCGTTTGTGGTTCTCTCTGTTCGATTAGTGTGACGATGGCTACCGTCAGATAACGGCTTTTGCTCTCCACAATGCACTCATACTGTTTTGGACGCGGAAAAAGTCCATACAAAAGCATCCCTTGGATTAAGAATTACAGTTTTCAGAATTTAAATCTGCTTCTCGGAAAAAGTCCATACAAAAGCATCCCTTGGATTAAGAACTACAGTTTTCGGTATTTAAATCTGCTTCTTGATCGGCTAAGAGTTGTCGCACCTGGCCGTGTTTTGGTGTAGCTTCTGAAGATGCTTATGTGCTACTTGCCGATCAAATTAGGCTGCGTCCTGAAATTGTTGCTGTTTGCGTACTCTGCTTGCTCTCTTTTACAGCATGCTTTATCTGTTCTGTTGTTTAGTCGATGGCAGCATGATTGGGTCCTGCAGGCCGCAATGTATACAGCTATATTGGCGAACGATGACTCGTGGCTGCGATCACTGCATTTTATACATTATTTGGTTCAGAGGATATTTATGTTTCACCTACAAAAAAGAGAGCATATTTATGCTTATTAGTTGGTTTAATGTTTCTTTTTTCTCTTCAGTTAAAGACTTGTACCCAACACCCATGACCTGGGATTATCGATTAAACTATGGACATATCCTACTATCCGTACATTACTACTTGCTGCCTACCTGCTCACCTGGTCAAACCTCTTCCTCGTGCATTACTGATTGCTAAATATGGATTATGAAATTGGTCATGTTGAAAGTAACAGAAAGGATTGAATATTAGTTGAAAGAGTTCTGCTAAATAAATGGTCTCTCGGTGATGAAATGACACCAGTTCTACTTCTGTCCTGTTACACAATGCTTATCTGATATCGAATAACACATTGTTTGTGTCGCTAACCATAATTCCCTCCTTACTATGGTTAAGAACTATTCAGTAAAACTGATAGATGTGATTCATATAACATTTCTCCTGATGACAGCTTCATCTTTCTCTTCCTGGAGAATTATGGTGTGAGAAAACTGGAAGCATTTTTTGCTGTATTGATTGCAACCATGGCTATCTCATTTGCGATTATGTTTGGTGAAACAAAGCCTAGTGGAAAGGAACTTCTGATTGGTAGCTCTCACTCTAACTTGTGGCAAGATGTTTTTCTGTATTTCGCATCCTTGAGAAACAAAGGAGTTTGCTCATTCTGTTACTTATGCAGGTTTGGTGGTTCCAAAGTTGAGTTCAAAGACAATTAAGCAGGCGGTTGGAATTGTAGGCTGCATCATCATGCCTCACAATGTTTTCTTGCATTCAGCACTAGTGCAGTCCAGGAAGATTGACACAAACAAGAAATCCCGTGTTCAAGAAGCAGTTTACTACTACAACATTGAGTCAATTCTTGCACTAATTGTGTCCTTCTTTATCAATATCTGTGTCACAACGGTTTTTGCCAAAGGATTTTATGGGTCTGAACAGGCTGGTAATATAGGCCTTGAGAACGCCGGGCAATACTTACAGGAAAAATATGGAACTGCATTCTTTCCCATCCTCTATATCTGGGCTATTGGTTTGTTAGCATCTGGACAGAGTAGCACTATTACTGGCACATATGCGGGTCAATTTGTTATGGGAGGTTTCCTTAATCTTCGTTTGAAGAAGTGGGTACGGGCAATGATTACTCGAAGTTTTGCCATTATTCCAACTATGATCGTGGCTCTGTTTTTTGATACTGAAGCCTACGATGGATATTCTAAATGAAGCACTCAATGTCCTTCAGTCCATACAGATTCCTTTTGCACTAATTCCTCTCATCACCCTTGTTTCAAAGGAGCAAGTCATGGGGTCATTTGTAGTTGGTCCCATCACCAAAGTAATTTTTTCTTTGAGCTTTGTATATAAAAATCACGTTTAAAGATAGTAAAAATGACCAATGACATTGATGCAAGAGATCCTGTTATTTCAGGACACTGTTTTATTTCAATCAGTATCCTAAAGAACTTAAAGCTGATGGAGTCCTTAATTTCTTTCCTTCAGAGAAAAATGCATAGTTTCAGTTGCTGATCTTACTTATATGTTGTTAGTCTAGACACCTTAACAGGATTACTTAATATTTTATGCCATAGAACCTGCCCTTGTGCGTGATAACTCCACATATATCATTGACGTGTTATTCTGTGTGACTGTCCATGCGTATATATAAACCTTGTTCAATGTGGTTCGCCTTACTCACAAGCAATTGGAGAAGTATTTAACCTGCTGTTATTTGTCTGATGGCATGAAGCTGCTTTACACACTAGCAGCACTGCCAGCCTACTTTGCTATATTAACTCTTTTTGTGCTCTCAGGTGATTAGCTGGATTGTCACGGTCTTTCTGATGCTTATCAATGGATATCTTATACTGTCATTCTACATTACTGATGTCCGGGGTACAGTGCTTCGATCAAGCTTGTGTGTTGTGCTGGTTTTCTACCTTGCATTCATTGTCTATCTTATTGTGCGAAATACTTCGCTGTATTCTCGCCTTTGTTCATCAATGTCAAAGAGGCCATGAGCATTTCAACCACCATGATGGACTGGAATAGTGGATTATAGTAGAAGAAAGCTGCTCCTCCATGTAAAGATTGTACCGCTGCCTATTTGTATTGGCTCCAGAGAAGTCTATAGATGCACATCCCTTGTATGCTTGTATGTATGGGATATTTGGCAGTAGGCTTCTCCTTTAGGATGGACCAAGGCACCGGCACTCACATATTTGAGGGTGCACGCGGTAGATAGATTTATTATTTATTTATCATTCTGAAGATTATGGTGATGTGAAAAACACTATTGACATAATGGCATTGCCTGATTACACAGCTGCTGCCATTTCCTTGTGAGAACGAGCAGATGCAATTTTCTGAGTACTAAGACTATCTCCAACAACAGAACCTAAATCGGAGACCTATTCTCTGAAGGCAACGTATCCTATGAAAACTAACTTCGTATGCAAACTATGGAAACTCCCATCACAATCGTTGGATCTCCATCCAAAGATTAGAGAGAGAGGTAGAAAATTTTAGCACGTAAACCCTCCCACCATTAGTTTTGCCACCTAAAAATCACTTCTTATGACTCCGCCGCCGCCTGGATACGAAGTTGGTTTACATAGGATACGTTGCCTTCTCTGAAATGGGTTACGTATACAGTTGATAGATCACCACCCTTTGATTCCCTTCTCCAACAGAGAACCCATCCGCCGTGACCCGTTGCTCGCCTCGCCTCATCCGCGTCGCCGTCCTCGCGGCAGCTGCTCCCGACCGCGCCACGCCCCGGCGACCCGCTCCCGAGCAGCGGCGCGGCGGAGAGAGGAGGAGATCGCGGGGGCCAGGCACGGCGGCGGCGGCCAACTCCACCTCCGCCCGCAGCTGAGCTCGCCGCCGCCGCCCTCCCTCCTCTCCGGCGGCGCGCGCGGAGGCCCCGGCGGCGGCATCTCCGGCCGGCCTCCTCTCTCCCTCGGCTCCGGCGCGGCGAGCGCAGCGCGGGCTGCGGTGAAGGCCCGCGCGGGGCACCGCAGGAGGACGAGGCGCGGCCGGCCATGGGGGAGCTCGACCCGGTGGCCACGAGGGAGCTCGTCCCCGGCCCGGCCAAGGGGAGCTCGGCCCCGGCCTGGGCGGAGGAGGGCGGCGCGGGAAGGAGGAGCAGGGGCCGGGAGGGGAGGGAGGCGCCGGCGGCGGAGGGGATGGGACGACGCGCTCATGCTGGTGCTCACAGACCCGGGTGTCGCCGTCGAGGGCTTCGGCAGCGCTTGGACCGCCGCCGCGCGAGGAGCTGTGCCTCCGTCGAGCCACTCGTCCCCGCCTCCGCCGAGCCGTTCGCCCCCGCCGCAGCGAGCTCCACGCCCGGCTGCTCAGCTCCCCTGCCTGTGTAAACGAAGAAGATAGGGAAGATGGAGCGCCCCGCGCTTGGCCCGCCCGGCCGCCCGCCGCAGCGGCCCCGGGGGAGCTCAGCCCCTCGGCCTCCGCTCCGCTCGCCGTCCCGCTCGCTCGCCGCGGAGGGAGCGCTCGCGGTGGTGGGGCCCGCGCCAGCGTTTTGGGTCGGCTGAAAGGGCGACGCAGTCTCCTCTCTCCTCCGACGCATTTTGGGTCGCTCGTTTGGGTAAGCTGTTGGAGGGTTATTTTTCACAGTGCATGACCCATTTTGGATACCATTTTGGATATGGGTAGCGGTTTGGGTTCTTTGTTGGAGACAGTCAACATATGAAGTTTGATGCTGCAGTCCTAAATTCCAGGAACTCACTGCATCTTCCGCTGCAGTGAAATAACTGCAATTTCACTGCACTTTGCGATCTATCATATAAGCCAACATGTGTATTTTTCTCCCCATAAGTTTATTTTCGTCCCTCTACATCGATACTAGAAATTTTTTGTCCCCATATTCGACAACCATACAATTCATGTATGGGTTCATGCGCTCGTTTCATAGCGATTTGACGGTTTTTGCCATGTGGCTGGATGATTGGTAATTTAAGAGAATCAGAACATCTTTATTTACCATCTAAGTACTATACAGATGTTAGTATGACTGCGTAGGAATTAATATACGGTCTTATTTGGATTCATCAACTAAATTCAAATTTGATGGATCTAAACATGTTATAGCTAATTGCAACGAATCTCCTTCTAACTAGTTGGAACCTAACTATCCATCTAGCTGCCCTAAAAAAATAACTATCCATCTAGCTACTTGTGGTCTTGTGCTCAGCCAAAAAACTAAATTATCCTACATTTTCATCTAAATTACATCTATTTATCACAACCGTACATTTACTGATAATAAAATAATATAACTAATATAATTAGCTGCTGGATCCACACTCCCCAACTAATTAGCTAGTCTTTAATTATAAGAATTAGCTAACTAATGTATTAACAGAATCGATCGAAATAGGACCTCGGTTTCTTGAATGCATACGCTCGAACAGTCATGTTACATTGTTACTCGCTACATTCACATCTCCGATCGCATACACACGGTAAAAAAGGAATGGAATACACGCAAGGTTTTTCCACCGCAACACACATATATTTTTGTTTTTTTTTAAAAAACACACATATATTTGGCATGTGTTTGCTGCACCCGGTCCATGAATACATCGTACTCCGGCCGTCTTTTGCAAACACCCCTGATCCAAATGCACTTGCGCTTCTCCGCGCGCGCCGTCCCGAATTTTGCTTCCCAGTTCCCGTTGATGTTTATCGACGAATCCCATCTGCGAACCCCTTGTGCGAGGTCTCGTAGGGCTCCCCTTGTCCGGGTCTCTTCCTTCGAACCCCGTTCGCGAGGGTAGCGTCGCGCCGAGGCGGCAGCGGGCAGCGGCGGCGGCGGCGCGATGAACGCGCCTGTAGTCGGTGAGTTCTCGTTTCGATTCGCGTTGGGGATTTTGGTCGGGGGGTCGGGCACGTGTTGATTCGACCGAATTTCGTTTTTGTGGGAATCTTGTGTTGCGGATTCGGGCTGTATCGCCGATTCGAGGTGCAAATTAGGGTTTAAGGGGGATTGCGGGGCTGTGGGTATGCCTAGGCTCTGGATTTGTTCCTTGTTGGTGATTCGGGACTTGAAAGCTTGGGGTTCCGGTGTGTGGTTAACCAACTCTAGAATGTTGCTAGTTTGCTGGTGATTATTTATTTCTGCGATTACTTAGGTTAGTTTATGTGTTCAGGTGGCACCACAGTAAAGTGCTGTCTTGGGGTTCAAACAGGGCTTTAGATTGCCTTGCTTTGCTTGGATGAACACATGCAAATGTTCTTCTTCTTTAGATGTTAGTTTTCATCTGTATGCAGGTGGATTACAGAAATTAGCAGTTTTGGTTGGATGCTAGGTATCCATACCAAATTCACTTGCAGATTCAATGCATTTTGCCATTTGTGTTTTTGTCGATTTTAATTTTGACGATAAATTACAATTCATTCTTTGCCATTTCAAGTGCCCATCCCACTTTATTATATTCTGCTGGTAATCATTAATCTACATATAGTGTCTGAAACATCTTATTCAGGGAAAATTTGATCTGTGACATCGAAAGTCGCAATTTTAGAAACTGTATCACTGAAATTCTGGTCCATTTTAGAAATATCCCAGTCAGTCACCTTTTCCATCAACTCAGAATCTATAGGGTCATCCTGCTGTTGTCTTTGGAGTGACAATCGACTAAGTATTTCTTCCAACTCTGCACTGGCTGTTTTCTCTGTTAACCGTCGCCGTGAGATGTCAGTGTCACTAGCATTCGACTCCGATGTGCCATGCCCATGTTATGGTGCTCTCCTCCTGTCCCTGTCTCTTCTTGTCGTTGCCCCTCTTCTCCTCTGCTGGTGCAGGAACTGCAGAACCATCTGGGCCTTGGATTAGTTCATTCTTTTCTTGGTTAGGGAGCAATCAAAACCAAATCTCTGCTGTTTTCTCAATGCAGTCCTTCCCTTCCTGTTGCTGCGATTTGCTTGCTAGGCTGTGGGTTGCTCAATGTGGTAGGGATAAGTTTGATTCAGCACAGATCTGCAGCATGAAGGCTGGTTGGGCGAGGTGGAGCTTGATTTGCTGTAGTTAATTGAGGGAGGCAATTTAGGCAAGAGGAGATCGTTCTGACTTGAGCGAGGTGAGCTCTGAAATTGGCTCCATCTATGCCTGCTTTCGGCAGAGGCATGCTCTGTGCTGCAGTGCCGCGCAGCGCATAGTGGAATCAGGTGGAGCTGAGCTGGGGTGCTACAGCTTCATGAGGCGGCGGCCTGCTGCACCATGGCTTCAATTAGAGGTGGGCTGTGGTGCAGAGGCTTCAGGTGCAGGTGTTGGGTGTGGCGGTGTGCGCCAGACACACGGGCTGGCTTCAGGTAGAAAGATGGAGAAACACTGCAGTGGAGAAGGTGGTTGCTGTATCGTATTTCTAAATGACGCCATCTTACTATTTCACAGAACCAATTTTCCCTTGTGTTATCGAGAAATTACTTAAGATCTTCCTGCTATGTGGGAATAGCCTATATCTTGTTTTTAGTTTTCTATGCTGAGAGAATTTTTTTAAAAATATATATATCTGAGATATTGAAGTATTCATGCTCTTGTTATTGTAGATCCATATCAGGGGGAATTTCCCGAGACAATCGAGGAGTACTTGCATCATGGTACTATGAAATGTATCGCGTTTAACCGGAAAGGAACGCTTCTTGCTGGTAATTATCTGAGCTTGTTCCTCTACAAATTAATTCAAGTGACTGTTTTGTGTAATTATCTTCCTAGTTCATATACAACATGCTGGTTTCTTTTATAGCTCTCGATTAGTGTTGGTTTTAGCTTTTAACTAGTTGAAAGTTTTTTTTGTTAACAAGGATTAAAATTTGTTATAGTCTGGTGAAGCAATTTGTTATGTCATCGTTGTCGTCACTGCCTGCTCAATCATTCTGTTTTACTGACTCCTATTACAATCAGTGGCTCTGCTGATACTATGCATGAAAAGATCACCGTCATTTTTTTCCCTGTCCATTTGGACCATTTACAATCCCATTTGGACATTTGGTGACCCACAGTCTGTAAAACATTTAATTCAAGAGGAACTGTTTCTTTTAGCCCTTTAATTTCCTCATAGTGCCTACCCAAATCTGTATCATGTGCACCAGAACAGAAGAATATACATGGGAGTTACTGTGTTCTGGATATTGGGTTCTGTTTATGGGTATCAGAGGATGGAAGTGAGGAATCTGTGTTAAATTAGCAAGGCAACTTGTATTTTGTATGCGTCTTTAGTTTTCTGTGGTCACTTCTGCATGGAAATGAGAGAAAACGTAAATGCAGCAATATGAGTTTATCATGTCCGTTTTGATTGCTATGCAATAATATGATACTGAATGGTGGTATGAAAAGGGAATGCTGTGTACAAGCTAGAAGTTTCTTTTACTTTATGGTTTATAATCTTATAGTTCCATATGAAGTTGGTGCTGCATGCCTATAAAAAAATTGTGATATATATGTGTATATGAATGCCGACATATTTATGAAATGCACGGTCTAGAATATCTTTCATCTGTGAAACTGTTTTCAGTGGTCAATAACAATCTCTGTTACATATTTCCAGCTGGATGCTCAAATGGTAGCTGTGTTATCTGGGACTTTGAAACAAGGGGGCTTGCAAGAGAATTTCGTGATAAAGATTGCACTGCACCTATAACAAGCGTTTCCTGGTCCAGGTATGGCCACCGTTTGCTTGCCTCTGCTACTGACAAGTCATTGACACTTTGGGATGTGTCAAATGGGGAAAAGATTGCCCGCATAACTCTTCAGCAGACTCCATTGCGTGCCAGTCTTCAACCTGGTTCTGCAACCCCATCTATTTGTTTGGCATGCCCTCTGTCTTCTGCACCTCTTCTTGTTGATTTGAATACTGGAAGTACCACAGTTCTCCCTGTTTCTGTATCTGAGAATGGCAACCCACCTGCACCTAATCCCCGTAACAAATTTGCGGATGGTACTCCACCTTTTACACCAACAGCAGCAACGTTTGATAAGCACGGGGATCTGATATATGTGGGCAACTCCAAAGGAGAAATTTTAATTGTAGATTCCAAAAGCATCCAGGTACATGCAGTAGTTCCCATTCCTGGTGGAACTGTTGTTAAGGATATTGTTTTAAGCCGGGATGGTCAATATCTTCTGACAAATTCTAATGACCGTGTCATTAGAGTTTACAAGAATATTCTACCGGTTAAAGGTTCTGGAGAGGAGATTAGAAACATAAGCAACAACAGTAATGACTATGGAAGTCACTATGATGAGTTAAAAGTAAATGGAGCAAGCTGCCTTATTCTTTCCTGTGAACTTTTGGATTCCATCACAAAAATACAGTGGAAGGCACCATGCTTCAGTGGTAATGGTGAGTGGATAGTTGGCGCTTCTGCAAACAAAGGAGAGCACAGGTTGCAAATATGGGACCAAGCAGGGCGCCTTGTAAAGATCCTCGATGGTCCAAAGCAACAAGCTGTCACTGATCTTGCGTGGCATCCTGCTGGACCTACAATTGCTACAGTATCTGTAACAGGCCTTGTATACATTTGGGCCAAGGAGCATGTAGAGAACTGGAGTGCATTTGCTCCTGATTTTGTAGAATTAGAAGAAAATGAAGAGTATGTTGAACGAGAGGATGAGTTTGACCTAAACCCACGTGAAGAAGAGGTGAACAAAACATTTCTCTACTTGTCTTTTAACTGCTGTTCATGGTATGCACTTAAACATTTTCTCTTAATCTCTATGTAGGCTGAAGTAGTAGTGATAGATGAGAATGCTGATATTGATGTCGAGACGTATGAGAAGAATGCAGTGTTCAGTGATGTGGATGATTCTGTGGATGAGATCGTCTACTTGCCAGCAATCCCTTCCCCAGATGATGCTCCTGATGAACAGCCAGATAAATGCCTTGGAAGCTCATCAAAGTTGGAGGATAGCAACCATTCTGATTCCCCATCCTCAATGGATGCTGTACAGAATGGTCAAGCCATTCCTCCGGTGTCAAGCCCAATGGAAGGTATAACTTTTGCTTTTGCAATTTATTGTGTCAGTTGTTTTAATTCTGTGAAAGTGTTAGTCCTTGAGTGTATGGTTTGTTTTCCAATTGGACTCCACTAGCAGTGTGGTTCGTTTTGTATTTATATAAAAAACATGCAGACCATGGTACCAAGAAAACTAAGCCGTGCACCCTCTATGATGAAGAAATGACGAAATTTGGTTCAGTTTAGGTCACAGAATATTATGGAACTACATATACATGTTGTGAAACGATGATGATTTACTACTATGGTTCAGTTTAAGTCACAGCATATTCAAAGTAGAGTAAGTTGCATTGCTATCTCCAGAGCACTTTCTGGTCAGGGATAGAATCTTGAATACCCGAGCATTTCATGTTGTCAGTGTAATGCTATCTTTCATTCATGGACAATCATGTTCTTGGTTTTATTCCTATATGCCAGTGGACAACTCTACTGCTGAAGACCCAGCAGAAGGGCCCAACTCCAAGCGGAAGCGGCGGCTGTCCGTGAAAGGGCTTGAGATGCAGCAGTCTGAGAAGGGCAAAAAGCCAGCAACAAAGAACAAGCCCAACGGCAAGTCCACAAAATCCAGTGCCAAGCAGATGGAATCTGCCAATGGAAATAGCTCCGCCTTTGATGACGAAGCAACTGAGGACGATGAGGTTAACATTGATAGCTAGATTTTCTGACGGAGGACAATAGGTGGGGGGGAATACAGAAGGCTTCCTGTATTTCTCCCAAAGTAAAAAGAACTATTCCATTGAGACAAAGTAAACTCATTAACTGTCAGTGTTGTAGCCCGTAAGTTGGTCTTTGCTTTTTGCGTCATGCCTGTTAGTGTTGCAGCTATCAGTATACAGGCCCAGGCGTTTATGTTATTTGATGCGGAAATCAGGGCACATGCGGCAGATTTGTTTCACGTACAGAATCATTCTCTGGTATGATGCATAGCATAGTGCATAGGTGGTCGTATCCAGGGTTGCAAAAGCTGGCGGATTTAGCAGGGCCGAGTGGGTGTCTGCAGCACCATAAGTATTAAGAGTATTTACAGAAGTCAAATGGAATAGGAAATGAGGGTTCAGCAGAGATAAGTACAGTGTGCAGAATCGATTGTACAGTAGAACATACGAACAATCCTTCCCTGCACACCAATTTCACAGGAATTCCATGACAAACGCTAAAACATTTCGATTCGTGCAGGAACTAGGGAGATTTCCAACGACTTCGGAAGCTACAAACCGAGCTGAATATCTAATACTCCGGGGCCCGTCCCAGGTAGCCGTTGCTCCCCTTTTTCTCTGCCCTGAGTAGTCGCCGAGTCCTTTCACCACTTCTATGGCTGTGTTTAGTTCCCCAAACTTCTCAAAAATTCTCTCTCCAAACTTCACTATTCACCTATCATATTAAATCTCTCTCCTCATGCATGGAGCACTAAACATGGGTAAATAAAAAAACTAATTACATGGTTTTGATGTACACGATGAGACGAATCTTTTGAGCCTAGTTAGGTTATGGTAGGACAATGTTTACCACAAACAAACGAAAAATGCTACAGTACACTACAGTGTCCGATGTGACATTTTTACCAAACTTTTCCTTTTCGTTTTTGGAACTAAACACAGCCTATATCCGGAAAACGGCTACGGCATTTGCTCATCATGTGCGCGCCCAAAGCACAATTTTATACTGCGCGCATAGCCACTTTTAGTACCACATAACCACCTGGCAAAACCAATCATGGCGGCTGGCTTTTTGCTTAGGGCATGGATCGACGTGCAAATTGCGTGTACGATCGTCGCTGCAATATTCTTCGGCTCATCATCGAGTCAGGAGTCGGGGCATGATCGGCACTCATTAGCGCTCCTAATCATGCGACCTTGTCGGCTTCTGCCACGATCTAACGATCTCTCACCCTTTCGTGATCTGTTCTTGCTTCTTTTCTGTTTTTCTCGCAGCCGTTTTGATCCATCTGCTTTCATCGTACGGCCCTGATGTATAATATGGTACTTGATTTTCAAATGGGAGTGTTAAACTGTTAAGTGCAAGCGCGGCATGGATGATTGATTAGAGCCTTAAGGGAGATGGAATGATGTGGTCCTATCCATAAGCACGCGGCAAATTATATGTACATATGTAAGTATGTAGCTTTACAACACAGCATTGTACGCCTAGGAATTGCATGCATGTGCCAAAGCTCTGTAAATCACAACGTTCAAAGTTGAACGCATGAGAGGGATTAAATTAAACATTTCAGCCAAAAACTAGGAATCCAAGGTCCCTTCACAACATGTAGTGACCTTGTTATCAGTACAAGTATAGATGAGTATGGAATGAATTATTTGACGCTGGACAATTATTTGGGATGTATTACGTACGTAGATGAGATCCTTGACTTGCTCCTTTATTCTGCTATCTTTTTCTTCGCTTTGTCATCTCACACTACCTTCTTTCTTATTATTAGTGACACCACGTTCTAATAAAGTTAAACTAATGCAGTTTGGCCGAGAACACTAATGCAGTTTGGTTGAGAAGCGAATGATTAATAAAGTGGAAACGCAATACTATTAACAAAAATCCTGCTAATAAGCATCCTCTCGGGATTTGTTTTAAAAAAATGTAGAAACACAAATACACAATACTGTATATACGTGTTCGGAAGAAGAGGGGTGATATCGAGCATTTTAGGTGCGAAAAAAAAATCATTCAGTAAATCTGAAGCAATAGCAACTGTTACCAAAGTCCTCATTGAATTGGCAAATCGGCCTCGATTGTTGGAATTAGGGGGTTAAGGCGTGGTCCTCCATGAGCATGCACAAAATTATGTACATATGCAGTCATGTAACTTTACAACACAAATGGTATTGTTTGTTTAGGAATCGCATATGCTGAAGCTCTGTTTGTCAATCACGCTATTACCTCAATGAGAAATATTTAAGATTTCAGGCAAAGAAAGCAGAAAACTAGAGATGAAGGCTACCATACTGATGTACTTTGGCGATCTTTGTGAAAAGCAATTATTAGTGATATCAGATGCAGGGCTGCTATATGACCTGTACGTGTCATGAGGATGGTTCTATCCTTTCATATTTTTTAATACGTCGATGACCTCTTGATTTGCTCTATCATTTCTTGCTTTACTACTGTGCAAACCCCACGTAACAAAGGAATCATTCCTCTCCTAGGAACAAATTAAAAGTACTGAGAATAAACCCCATTACATAGGCACTGCGCAGATAGACATTTTGTGTGAACTCTCAGTGGCATAGAGGAATTGTACCCAAACTTTTTGTCTTTTTTTTTTCCAGACAGCCATTAACTTTCCTTCAGCATTTGTTCGTTATATTTTAATCATACTGTAGATCCTAATAGTGATGGAATATGTATCCACGAGCTCACGCTAGTGTCGTTTTCAATATATTTTTCCAGAATAAGAGGGCCAAATTTGTACGAGAAATGCAAACAGGACAGTGCATAGAGTTAGTGTCTCCTCCAATGGTAAAGATTGTTCACTAATAGAGTAATAGCTATAGATAAGATTGTCCACGTTACTATAGATAGCAACATACACACTGAATGAAACTGTTAAATGCCTCATACATACTTGCAACATATTTCAATAGAGTGCTAAATGTTTCATAAACATTGAAATATGTTGTAGACTGACTATTTACTAGTAACCAGTTTTTCTCTCTCGTTATTGTGTGTCGTGTGGACATAAAACTGACGTGGCACAACAAAACATGGCCCGTTTCTCAGCAAAAGCACCATGGTGGAGTCGTCGTGGCCTCGTGGGCGTGCATGATTTTACCCACTAATCCTGGTGCACATCTTATGAATACAACCTTAGTTTGTACAGAGCTGGCAAGTTATGCTTCATTTGTTTCATTTGAATATCTTATTTCTATCATATTATATCTTTATCCACTTTGAACCGACGATCTGCGTTACACTACAAGATTTGCTGTTTTTTCCAGTCTCTTGTTGTAAGCGGCCCAACAGTTTATAAGTGATAGTATATTTCGTTCACTAGCTACAAAAACTGTGGGCAATAAATGTGTGGGCGATTGCATTGTTGGCAATTTCCAAAACTGTGGGGGAAGATTAAAAAATAAACACTTAGTCAATTATAAAAATATATTAATGATGTTAACATTGTTGGCCACTTTCAAGAAACTTTTGGAAAAAATGTACGCTCTTGTAGTGTTAATTGCTCAATCGTCTGTATATAACTCCAACTGCAATTGGTTTGCAAAGAGATTTGGCAGCAGAGAAGGTTGATACTGATAATTATAATAGCATGTTGTTTATGATTCAATTTTCTCAAGAGTTATAATGAAAAAAAGGAAGGAATATTTTTGCAGAACCCTGGTCATTGCTCATCACGAATGTGCATCCTGCTAGGACAGACTTTCTAACACATCTCTATCTATGTAAATTGTGTATCATCCACACTTACAAATATATCTAAGTAGACTTCATAGACATTTTGGTTCGGAAATTAACACAAAATTGTGTCCATTGCTGGAATCAGGGGACGAGAAATTGTAAAAAAGAAGAAATCGCTACTTGCTATGCTAAAAAATAAAGAAGGTTAATAACTCAAGATCATGATTAACATCAAGCAATTGAGCCTACAAACACAAAAGCAGAAAAATTGAAGCAACCATGGTTCTCAAATATTAGTCATTGTACCGATCAGAGAACCTATCTGACAATTCGCGCTGAATACCTAATTTGGCTGCATTTATCGCGGATCTAGGCTTGTTTATCGGGGTCAGCTGACCCCGACGATTTTTGCATTACAGTGGAAGATCTCTGTTACCACTAATGACCCCGATCCAACATCTATGCTATGGAGATGACCCCGACCAGCTCTTCGCCTAGCTCCGCCCCTGTTTATCGTCACTGAGCTAGCTACTAGCTTACGATGGCGTGGACCATGAGATAACAAACGGTTTGCACTTTATGTCAGGCTAATCTCCTCCAATCATCTCCCGCGACGATTGGCAACTCAATTCCTGATTCAAAGAAACCATTACATGATCGATATATATATATGCTGTCACAGAATTTAACTTCATTGAATTGCTAATTAACCTGACGTGCAGATCTTCAACCCAGCGTTGCCAGCAGATTCCTCCTCGCTTTCATCGTCATCGACGCGATCTTCTTCGTCGCCTTCATCGTCCCCGTCGCCATTTTCGCTGCACCGTGGCATGCAATCATCGCCCCCCACCTTGCCGCCGTTCATCGCCACGCCGGCGAACAGCCCTGTGACGCTCATCTGCTTGCTGATCATCCGCGCGACGCTATACGGCAGCTTTGGGGTCGCGCCGCCGCGCGCCGCCCTCCTCGGGTGGTGCTTCCGGCGCCGGTCGAGCCACGCGCCGGCGAAGGCCAGGCAGTCCAGGAGGCTCTCCCTCGCCATGCCCTTCATGTCGTACGCCTGCGCGCGGCGCCACAGGCTCCTGGCGTGCGCGTTCGCCGGCCGCGCCAGCGCCAGCGCCCGCGTCGCGTCGCTCACCGCCGCGTCGGCCTCGCGCCGCGCGAGCCGGCACTGCGCGCGGTTGCTGTGCAGCACCAGCCGGTCCCTCCTCCGGCTCATGGGGCACAGCTCCAAGGCTTCGGTGTACAGCTCGATGGCCCTGTCCACGTCGCCGCGCAAGAAGCTTTCGTTTCCTTGCCTCTTCTTCTCCTTGGCCAAGATCTCCCTCTTGAGCAGCTCATCCCCAGGCATTATTGCTTCCTCTCTCTCCATCCTCACAACCTTCAGCTCCCTCAAGCTGCCGATCGCTTCCTTTGCTTCCGCGCCTAGCTCGTGGCCACCGACATGGCCATCGTCTCGAAGCAGCGCAGCTGCAATGGCATCGCCGAGCCGTCGCCTTGGACCGAGGTGCCGGAGCTCGGCCAAGTCAACGAGGCACGGCGCCGTGGCATCAGCGGCGGCGTGCCATGTGTCGCGGTCGTCGAGGAGGAGGAGCAAGCAGTCCACGGCCATGTACTGCCAGTCGTCGGACGAGCGCGCGAGGTCACAGAGGCCGGAGAGCGCGTCGCGGCACGCCGCGATGGCGGCGCGGCCGACCGGGCTCCTGCAGAGAAGGCGCAGCAGCGCCAGGACGGCGCCCGCCGCGACTGCGAGCTCGGCGTGCGCGGGGGAGCGGATGGTGAACGAGCCGATGGCGTGGGCGGCGTAGTACGGCACGTACACGTTGTCGCCGCGGCGGCGCCACGCCGCGTCGGAGAGCGCGCGGGAGAGGAGGAGGGACATGCACCGGATGGCGCCGAGCGCCGGGAACTCCGGGTCGTCGGGCGCCGCCATGGCAGCGCGCCACACGGCGCCGACGGCCGCGGCACATGACTGGCCGTTGCCGCTGCCGTCATCGTCGCAGTATGGGAGCTCCCTGAAGAAATCGGAAAGGCTGGCGCGGCGGAGCCGAGCGTCGGGCTGTTTGATGGCGCAGAGGAAGCACCCGCAGCTGCTTGAGCTAAAGAAGTCTTCAGCTTCCTCCTCCTCCTCCTCCTCTTCCATGATCTTGGCCATGGCTTTGGCCTTGCCCTTGCTGTTGCTAGACTGCCTGCTTCTAGTGTTCAGCTCCATTTGGTACACTGTGTAAACCTTGTGCCCGTGTTAGCAACGGGAGCTAGGTGGAAGAAAGGATATGGGGAGCGAGAGACTAGGGTTTTGTAGAAGTGGTGGAGAGTACATCTATAATTAGTCAATTAGACATGGATTTTTTAAGCCCTTGTTAACTTCTTTTCATGAAAGAGCAAAGCCTTCTTGTTCATGATCGGCCGGAAACAGAGAACTTTCTTGAGCAGAAAATACTTGTGTATCAGAAAGAGGCTGTAAACTCGACATCAGTACTCAGTAGTAGCACCTGCAGGAAACTTCACTGCCGCTTCTTGCCACCTGCATATAGCTTTGTGCACTCGCCAGTACGCCGTTGCAGATTAAAATTTACGCCAGGTTCAATTTGGATCAGCGGGTACTAGTATCAGATGAGTCAGATATCTTAACTGACAACAAAGTATCCTGTCAAGACAAATCACATGACTGACACTAGTTTACGCCATTCACGTAGCAATTAGGGCCGGCCAGCAAGCTGGGCACGGCTACGTGGCGTGCTGCAGTGCCGCCCAATCGATCGACACTCAACAGAGGTTCAGCACGCGTCGCTTTTATTTAGCAGCCGGGCGCAGACTCCGATTGCCCAAGCTGTGCTCATGCATGCACTTATCTTCAGAAGTTGAACGTATTTCCAGCTTCCACTTGTGATAATTTGCGATGTGGTGAAGGTCTAAAGTTGCGGCTGTTAATCCCCACAAAGCCATGGCCTAGTATAACCAAACCTTTCTACCAGAAATTACCTAGAGACAAGGTAGCTCGCGCGCGTCAGATTCCACTAGGTTAATTATGCTTATTAGCTTGGCGTATAGCAGCTAGTGATGGCTCTACCATTTTTACTACGTGCTAGCTTTACTTTTGCAAGAATATATGCAGACAACAGAATTTGCAAGAAGTACACGCTAATAGTAACTAAAAATGCATACATGCAGCTAGTTATCAAAAGTTTATCCAATCAAACTCAACTGTTTCTAGAAGACGATAATTTTTCTTGTTACTAATGTGTCAGCCTCATGAAAAGGTATGGCAGCCATTCAACCAAACTTACTTTAATCTTTGCTACGGTACCTGAAAAATAAGTCATTCAATAGCAATGCTACAGAATCTGTAGAAGAATTTAACAATATTCATGATTGATCTGATCTGATGAAGAAAACTAGCTAACTGTATTATTGTAGGTAGACTGCACAGGTTTCTCAATTCTTCTATAGATTCTCCAATAACAAGTGATGTTCCAATCAGTTTAACCAATGAACACTGATGTAATAGTACCATATTTTCTTTTTTTATCTGAAAGTGTAGTTCCAACTCAGAAAGGGGACAGTGATACATACATAACATAAAATAGGCAAAATATAATGCACTGTGGTCCTTGTGGTCCTTCAAATGAAGAGAGTATGATTTGCATGCATGCTGTCTGCTGCCCACTTGAGAAAGAAAGGAGGAGAAAGGAAGTGAACATAGAGCCGCTTTATTTCATCTGATAGACAGGCAACAAGCCATTTGTATACTTTATAGCGCGATTAAACAAGACTGTGGGCAAATTACTCGAGCAGATCAAACTGCTTAGGAGGCCAATGGCAAGAGCCGCCATGGATACGCTTTGGTGTGAGTTCCCATACCTCTCTCTCTGTCTCTCTTCTTCTTCTCCTTCTTCTTATAGAGAGAGAAAAGAAAGGAGGACCCTAAAACTAAAACAAACCAATACTCCCTCCGTTCTGAAAAAACTGAAATTTAGGATAGCGACACGGTCTCCAAAACACAAGTTTAACCTCTTATTATTATAAAAATATTTATCAAAAAGTGATGTATGTGTACTTTTATGAAAGTATTTTTCAAGACAAATCTATTCATATAGTTTTCATATTTGTCAACTCAACAATTTAAAAGATATTGATGATTTATATTTCTAATGTTTGATCTAAACCTTGGGAGTACCATTCAAGATCGTGAATAACATTGGCTTGGGCCCCGACATTGGCTTGGGCTTGACTTTTTGCACATCGGGCCTAGGCCCATCTCAAGCCAACTGCCAACATATATCGTGAATAACATTTCGTCGGATTTACAGACTACGGAGTATATTGTTAGCAATTTTTTAGCTTTTTGGGGGCTCGAGCCCAACTTGTTGGGCCAATTTTTTTCCCCAATCCAGCAGCACGCATGGCCTGCTGACAAGGCCCAATTCCTTTGGAAGGCTGCAACTTGCAGGAAGCCAGGAGGAGAGCGAGCTCGCTATGCTATGTGCTTGTCCCCCGTGTGTACCCCTGTGTGAATGGGAGTCTCTCGTAGTCCCAGCAAAGACCGTAGCCAGTTTTTTAATAAAACAATGAAAAATATTAGGATTATCAGTTTACAATAAGGCACACGCAGCATGACGAGCAGCATCCAACAGATCCTAAAAAGGACTCTCTAGTCCTCTCGCCAGAGATAGACCGAGACTACTCTAGATGACAAACTAGAGGGCCGAGAAACCAGAACACCATCTATTGGATCTGACCATCCGTGGAGCCTAAAACTCCACCACAAACGGCTATAGGAAGAGCTGCACACAACGCCTTCAGGAAGGCAAAGGTGCAAACGACACCAACATTTGGTTTTCACCACGGAGAGCTTCCACGAACCGCCGTCGAAGGAGACCCTGCAGACAACGCCCTCAACAGGGGGTACGAAACGCCGTTGCCCAACCCGGCAGCCGGATCGAAGCTTTCGCTTGCGGGTCACCGCCACGACGAGCCGAGAGCACCTGCGCCAATCCCACTCGCTTCCATCCACCGCCCACCATCGCAGCCGCCGAAGCTCGCCACTAGCTCCCATATGCACCCGAACAGCGACACCCGACACCCTCGGCGAGATTTGGCACCCTCGATGGCCCCAAATCTCCTATCGTCCCCTCAATGGAACGGCACCGTGCTAACCGAGTGAGATAAAACTCATGAACCTAGTAGCAGATACTTGGCGGCGCTCCGGGGATTGCTTCGTCGGCGACGCGAAGATCGGAGGTGGTACCCTCCGCCAAGATGAAGCCGTAGGCCTGCGCTCCTCCCCTACCCTCCACAGCAAGCGGCCAGGAAGCCAAGCAAGCAGGAAGGGCCAAAGGCAGGCCGAGACAAGGGAGTCGCCATCCGCCGCCACGGAGGCCCGCATCGGCCTCCCGCCGCCACCCCGAGCCTGAGGGAGCGGCCCGCCGGCGCCGGAAGCCGAACACCCGCCTGCAGGGGCTCGTGGAGAGGAGCGAAGGAGAGAAGAAAGGAGGAGGGGAACCCCGCCACCACCGTCCTCATGGCCGCGTGGCGGCGGCCAGCTCGGGCGGCGGCGGGGCAGGAGGGGCGAGGGAGGGGCTGGAGGAGCGGAAGGCGGCGGCGGGTTCCGCCTGTGTCGCTCTCGAGCAGAGAGCGACCAGGCTTTCCCCGGAAGCGTTTTTCGGTCAGAGTGCACCAGTTCAGATGAGTATCATAAAATTTCAGTCTCCCGTAGTCCCGTCTCCCTAGTCCCTACGCGGCTACGATATCCAGTGCACTGCAGTACACTTCAGGGCATCTCCAATATATAGAATCACCCCTGGTTCTATATATTAGCCCCATAATGATTTGACCTCATATGTTATATTCCCTGCAATGTATAGAACTAGGGGGCTGAATCTATAAACGGGACCCACAAGCCTCTTCTCTCTCTTTCTCTCTCCCTCCCTCTTCTATGGAACCAGGTCCTATGGAAACAACCAGCTCCTATATAGAATCAGGTCCACAGTATAAAGAACCAGGTTCTATAGGTGTGTTGAATGTATGGAACCGGCCTAGACCCGCCCATTGCGGACGCCCTGATCAATCTATCAGGACACGAGACTCCTTCAGACGTTTCCGTTGCAAGACGTACTCCTCCGTCGTATCAAGTTCAGAGTCCGAACATTTTCTTCCACCCAGCATCCCCAACAATTTCCACGAAAAACGCCAAGCCAAGGCATGGCAGCAGACACGCGCGGCGACCGCTCCGCAACAAGCCAACCAGGAAGTCGCGGGAACGCAACAAACCACTCACTCCGACGACGCTCTCCAGGTCAGCATCAGGCCGGGTCGAAAGCAACGGATATCGTAACAACCTCAACGGATCGATTCGATTCGATCAGAGACAGTCTTTCTTTCCTGTGCATTCCTGGCTGCGTGCGTGCAGCGACGATCCCGAACCAGGGTAGGGGGATCGGAGTCGGAGAGGCCGGAAAGAAGAGAAGAGATCGATAGGCGCGCGCATGGACCTGCGCCGGCACGCGGGTTCTGACGTGACGCGCCGGGCCGGATGGGCGAATTGGCTTGGCTTCCGTGTGAGCCGGGTCACCCGGCCAGTCGCGCATGATGATGCTAACGGAACGCGAGGGCGAAAGAAAGAATGCTCCGTGCTTGCCGTCCTGGACCCGGTCCGAGTCAACCAACAGGTCAGTGGAGACACCGATGGTTCGTTTCATTCATTCATTCATGGGTGATGGGGACGGATTCTTGCGTTGCGTGGACGATGGGCGGCGCCGTGGGCTGGGCTAGATGGCGTCTGTTCCACAGGACAGGCGAGTGCTCCCGATTCAGCAAAGCTCCCTTCGCAATAGCCTACCCTTTTCTAGTTCAGATACAAAGGTCCCAGAACGCGTTAACACTAAGCTACGTTGTTGCCTATGTCGATCTTGTGCGCGTATGCTAAAGTAGTCGTCGATCTCCACTCACTGGAGCTGCTGCGTTCGTTTCGTTTGAACTTTGTTGACTGAACAAGACAGATGTTCCTGGATCGTCGAAAGGATCGATGGGCACATCAGAGAGAAGACCCCCAACCGACCGCCAACGGTTTTTCAGCGGGGGCTACGTACTCTATGATCAGTTCATCTGCCATTATCCTGTGATCCAGGTCGTCAGAGCAAGCATCGATGCCCATCACTCTTTTTAGTCTTTTTGACTGACAAGTCAAGGATTTATAATGCCGGTTGAACCGATCCACGCTAGTGGCCTGTCTTTCCACGTCGCGCATATTCCAGAGCGCAGACCCGTCGCCATGACCATGACCGCTGACGAGTCACGACCGGCTTGGCTAGCTAGCTGCTTCACAGTAGCTCACTCGTCGGAAGGACTACGCCGCCGGCCGGCTGCTACCGAGCAAGTGCTTGGATTCGATAATTAATTGATCCTCATCTTCGTTCTCCGACAGGAATCACGAACACCGGAAGAACAGATAGGAAGCAGCAGGACTGTTGGGAGAGCAGTTGAAAATCCACACTCGATCTCTTAAGTAAGAAAAAGAAAATGAAGGAACAGATGAAGGTCTACAGTTTACGACACATGATCGTGACACTATACACTATATGTCCGATAATACCACTTACTATTAATTTACAGGCGGCGAATTCTGCTAGCTTCAACGGGGATGGAAACGACTCGATCCAGGTACTGCACGTACCTCGATCTCTTTTAGAGAGCGAATTTGAATCGAGCAAGCACCAAAAGAACATCAATGTTCAGTCTCCAGCAACTCATCAGCTTGCAACGCGAGGCGGAGCAGCCGGCCAGCAACCGAGATCATCGATCATCCTCAAAAATGGAATCAACAGCGCAGGACTGGCCTTGTCGGGTCCTCGTGGTCTCCGGCGGGGCTGCTGCAGGAGAAGACGTCGACGGGCGCGTAGGTCCCGTCGATGTCCTCGGGCCCTGACCTGCACTTGTCCAGGAACAGCACCACCACGGTGATGTCGTCGTGGAAGTGCCGCCGCTGGCCCTTCTCGATGGTCCTGATCTTCTCGTACTTGACCTCCTTCTTCCTCGCCGCCTCCGCCTGCGCGGCGCGCACCAGCCGCATCGCCACCCCCTTCCTGGGGCTCCCGGCCACGATCCCCACCGCGTCGTCGTCCCCGAGCTGCTCCCACAGCCCGTCCGACGCGAACACGACGAACCTGTCGGCGGGGCGCAGCTGCCGCGTGGTGATCGACGGCACGGCGCTCATGACGGGGCGGCGCAGCGGGAACGGGCACAGCGACTGCTGCAGCGCCGGGGACGGACCTTGGATGAGGGAGAAGAGGCGGCGGTTGACGAAGCGGGCGGCCTCGGGGCCGCCGTGGCCGTCGTAGACGCCGACGAGCGTGGCGCCGGGGGCGGCGAGCACCTGGGCCTGGTCCTCGAGCGCCTCGTTGGCCTGCGCCACGGCGATGGAGTAGTCGCCCGACGCGTGCGCCTTGAGGGGCACGTCCCACACCAGCCCGTCCGACACGCCCCCTCCTCTCCCGCCGCCGCCGCCGTCGCCGCAGCAGCAGCACGGCAGCCAGCGCCTCAAACCTCCCATGGCCTCACTCCTGCCTGCGCGTCGCTGCTAGCTACTGTATAGGAAGCTAGCTTCCCAGGTGATGATCGATCGAGAGATGCAGAGGCTTTTTGACTGTGAGTGGATGGATCAAAGAAATGGTTGGCGTGTGCGCGGGCTGCACCGGCCGGGCGTGTGTATAGGCGCGATGCGGGCGCGTTTTGCTCGGTGGACTGCGGGAGCACGGCACGACGGGTGGAAGACGCGTTTTTCTTGGGTTGGTTCGGTTCGGCCGCCGGGGGCGCGTTTCGGGCCGTTCCACCATCTGAACGGGGCCGACCCGGAGCTCTTTGGGGTCTTTTGGCGGTGTAGGGAAAAGTTGGGCACGCACGGTTCCGACGCGGGGTGTGTGGTGTATCGGCCGTTCGTTTCAGGCGCGATTCTGAATCTCCTGCCTTTGACTTTTCAGGTACGATGGCGCGTATCTCACTTCTCACCTGACACGGATATGGCCTCCAGGTGTGTAAGATATGGATGCTGTGAACATATTATTGGACTCGTGCTTTTTGTTCTCCTTTCGAGATGGGAAGGGCATTTGTGCTTCATGTATGGTATCGTGCGAGATATGGCCGGGCCCATTATCATATCCCAATCAACGACCAAATAGGCAAGCAACAAGCATGTTGGGATAGAGTTCTAGCTAGATCATGTTGAGTCTTTTTCAGCTACCTTCAGTGATTCGATATGCTTGACACCGTATCTGTTCTTCAAACACTAGCACATCTCAGGATTGCTACGGCAATATGTAGTTATCGAATCACTTTTCTGTCTCATCGGTTTGTTCAAATTGTTGCATGGGACAGATCTACCCGCATCACCTAACCTATTTTGTAGGTGCATTCATCATGTTAGCTCACGCTAAGATATATATTCTGACGTACTAGTATTGAGAAGCTAGAGACTAGCCTCCGACTTTCCATGATATGCTTGTCCTTGAAATTCTAGCGATCACACCACGGCGATTGTCCAATTTAGAGGCTAGTGCAGTAGTGCAGGTGGTGTTTAGATGGAGAATTGGGAGGTTGAATTTGGAAGTTGAATGTCTCTTCGTAATCATTGTGTCACTGTACCATTTTCGTTTGTATGTGCAACAAATTGTCCAAAAATTGATTAATTGGGCTCAAAAAGTTCGTCTCGCAGAGTACAACAAAACTATGCAATTAGTTTTTAATTTCATCTATATTTAGTACTCCATGCATGTTATGACATTTTGATGTGATGGAGAATCTTCTTTTTGCATAGTGTATTTGGGAGTAACTTTTTGGGATATTTTGGGAACTAAACAGGCCCTGTGACCATTCCAGTTCTCCTCCCCTCCCGCGAAGTGTTAGGATCTGGATATATCAAACCTTTTTAAATCTGATGAACTTATCTGAATATTAATTATTTCTTTTATAATTTTTTGGATTATTTTGCGGCCACAAAATCCAGATTAGTTTTAAAGATTGTCAATATGCTTATATCCTTTTAAAATAAAATACGTTCATGCCTATCTGTTATATTATTAGAAAAAAAAATTATTACTGAATACTCCCGAACATCAATTTACAGGGTTTTTTTTGTGAAAGAGGGGATTTTTTTTCAGTGCTTTTGCTGTGTACAAATCACAGCCTGAAGTCAATCACGGTGAATAAAAAAAAACAGGCCCTTAAAAATCCAAGCATGCCATGTTTGTTGGGCCGAGCCCATTCCACACCCTGGACCGTCGCAGGCCGGGCGACGTGAGGTCGTCGTCGTCGTACCCCACTCCCACGTTGGGCTAAACCCTAACGAATCGCGCCGTTCGGTCTCGTCTCCACCTCCAACCCCACGGCGGACGCCGTCTCGTCGATCCCTCTTCCTTCTCGCCCACCGCGGAGACCGGCCTCATAGTCGCATCCCCGGGGCGGCGGCAGGATGGCGCTGAGGGGGGTATGGCAGCTGCAGAAGCTCGTGGTGAACTACTGCGACTGGGGAGGGAGCAGCAGGGGGATCAGGTACAATATAGTTTGGTTCCTCACTCTGGTAGTAGTTGTAGTGGTACCACTGGACCGTGGTGTTTGGTTGGTTTCCGCGTTCTGTTGCGAGAAATAGTGGAGATCCGGCTGATGCATGCTCTTCGATGCGGGAATTGGTCTGGTAGTCAGTCGATTGTGGCGAAGGATGCGCTTGGTTAAAGACGAGCATGGTGTGTATGTAGTTACGATTTGGATCCAAAGATATCTACCATTTTGCCTCTTCAGCTTTCAACAATAGTGAATTCATATGCAGGAATTTCATTTCTAGACAGGGAGATATGCTTTGGGACTAGCGGTACTATTATCTGTGAAGAAGTTAAGGGCTGTCCATTTAGTTGCAATTTAGACCAAGTACAGGCAAGGCTGGTAGTTATCACATTAGAATCGTGCAGTTGCAATTTAGACCAAGTACAGGCAAGGCTGGTAGTTATCACATTAGAATCGTGCATTCTCTGCCTGTATTTGTGTTTCTCTGACATGTTTTTGTTCGAGCTATATTGCTTTCCTGGTAAAGCATTACACTATAATTTAGTGGCAGTTGTATGGTGCTTCAGATTAAACATGATGCTGGTTTAGTACTCTTTGTTACCGGATAGCAATGCCTGAATTTGCTCTTTGGTAACTAGCACTTTTTACGATTGCAGGGCCTTCATGGAGGCACATCTTCCAGCCTTTAAGGAAAGCAATCCACACTTAGAAGTGGTGACAGAGCTTGTCCGTGGTCAACATCCTAACTTGAAGGGAATTTACAGTAAGATATTTTTTGCTTGGTCCATTGCAACATAGTTTGTGAATTCTGTGGAACTAGTTTTCTGATTGGGATACCACTTCTTGTTGTGACATTAGATATTTGGATTGCTTCATCATAGGAATAATCATTCCAGTGTAGCTTAACCTACCATGTTTAATAAAAAATTGCACAACTTGGTCGTTTATTGATGTTGCTCTGTTCTCTCTGATCAGGCTTGAGTACTTGGTTTGAATATAAGATACCTGAAGGTGAACATATCTTGGTTTAAATATATATGGTTAACATAAAAGCTCCATTGGAATTGTGCACATCTTGGCCCTGTTTAGTTCCCAATCCCATCACCAAACTTCAAAAATTATCTCTCCAAACTTCACTTTTCATCTATCACATCAAATCTCTCTCCTCATGTATAGAGTACTAAACGTGGGTAAATAAAAAAAAACTAATTGCATGGTTTTGATGTACACGACGAGACGAATCTTTTGAGCCTAGTTAGGTCATGGTAGGACAATGTTTACCACAAACAAACGAAAAGTGCTACAGTGCGATACAGTGTCCGATGTGACTTTTGCATCCCACTTTTCACCTCTTTCCATGGAACTAAACACCCCCCTTATGTGCCTCATCCAACTATGGGAGGATGGATGATCAGACATTCAGGCCCATCTGGATCTTGGATTTGATGAAACAGGGCCATTTAGCAATATTTGTGGGATGGGAGGGATGCCATCCAACAAATTCCATGTATTGATGCAGATGCTTGCAGTGTCTTTCTTTTTTGTTAAATGTTTTGTCGTGTAAATGGGGGGGCATTATATGCACTAAGCAAGCAAGATCCTGTAGGATTGTATTGGCATTTTCTATTAGTAAAATAAATTTATTACAGGATTGGTTAGTACTAAGAGGAGAATATTCCTTGAATGAAGTTATGAAGCTGGCGTATAGGTTTCCTTTTCTTGTTGCCCCTCCTTTAACATTTCCATGGCTATATTTTGTTTTTTCTCAGCAAATGATTGTTGCTTTTTTGTGCAGAAAACCACAATGAGCGGGTGGTCTGTGTAAGAAATTTACCACCGGAGGAAATACTCTTGCAAGCCACCAGGCTAAGGAACTCTCTGGGTAGGAAGGTGGTGAAGCTGCGAACCAGGCACGTCACGAAACGCCCCAGTGTTCAGGGAACATGGACGACGGAACTGAAGATGTGAGCCAAGCTACCTGACAAGCTGTTATAGTGGTTGTGTGATTTCAGAATATGTCAGTTGTGTCAATAACTTTGTTAGAGCTGCCATTCAGCTGGCCTATTTCCATAGCTAAACTCGTTACTCTTTTGTTCCAAGCACAATGTTGGTAATAACATGTACACTTGGGAGTTCCTTGTTAGTGCCACCCTGTCAGATTTAGGCCATATCTGTCCCTTATCTTAAACCATTATGCTGATGATAATGTCTCTCATCTTAGACCATTACCTTGATGTCTTCAGCATACGAGATTTGTTTATCATTGGAAACCCTGCAACCGCAAGGGCGGCCAAAATTTTCTATCAATAGCAATTGCCTTTAATGTCGTCAGGACATGGGGATAGAGCATGTTCAGATATGTCATTAGGTTCAGCAGCTATCAGACAAGCTGTTACTGTTCTTGTCGATGGTGTGGTTTCGGAAAATGTCAGCTGTGTGAAAAACTTTGTTGGAGCTGCAATTCAGCTTTGCTTGTTTCAGTAGGTAGACTCATTTCCCCTTATCCCTTCCTAGTACTTATGGATTTTCTTGTTAGTGCTAGCCTGTCAGATGTGAGATGTCAGTTGGGTGATTTGGTATCCACCAGTACTGTTATGTTTTCTGCACACGGGGTCTGTTGAACACTGAAAACTCTGCTATGTCAAGACCTAGATTTTTTTTTTCTTTTATCACTGGGAGTGCAAAAGATTGACGCTGAAACTGTCATCAGATTCAGCTATACAATATGCTGACAGTCTGCCAGTCAATCTCATTCATAGGGCCAGTCTCATTCTTCCCGCGACGCTGCTGACGAATGCACCCTCTGACTAGTGACTGCCGACGCGGTAAGCACCCGGAGGCATAGTTATTAGGACCGGACCGGACCGGCGGTTCGACCGTTAAAAGACCGAACCAGAGCCTCCAACGGTTTGGTTCGCTTCAAAGACCGTTCCTGCAATCGGACCGGTAAAAACCGGCTGAACCGGCCGGTTTTTCACGGAACCGGTGAACTGGACGGTTCTGTACGAACCAGCCGGTTTTTGCTTCGTGCGTTGGATTAGCTCAGGTGTCTCCTACGTTGGCCCAGTAAAGCCCAGCCCAAGTACCCTTCCGCTTCTTCCTCCAAGATCCCAGTAAAAAAAAGTGTTCCTCTCCGCTCATTCGCTCGCACAACGGCGGCGGCGCACGATGGCCAAGTCGCTAATAGGGCGGTTGGCGGCGACGCATCGCGGCAAGCCGGCAATCTCCTGCGGACCAGCTCGTTCTTCGCCTACTGCGGCCACAGCAGGCCTGCTGCCCTACTCATTCTTCGCCGGCAGAGACCTCTGGTAAAGACCCTGACTCCCTTCCCGTTCTTCACCACCAGCAGACAGACTAGTGCAAGAAGGGTCAGACAGATCGCCCAAATGCACGGCATGACGAACGGTGAGTATCAAACTCGATCAATACTAAAATGATTCGATTTGCGATTTGTATATTTCTGGTCTGCTTGTGTGGATTGGACAGACCGGCATGGAGGGATCTTTCTAGAGCAGGATGTTGGTAAGATGGATTTTTTATTAGCTTTGATATTCTAGTGATTGCCGTGCTTCCACATTCTATGGCTTCTTATGGATTCTGATGAGAACCAAAGAGGGAATAGTATTTATGCTAACTTGGTTTGAATGAAGTTGTTGTGGTCATACACTTTTGTTATTCTGTCAATCAAACATTGCTAATTATCAGTTCTATCAATCGTAAAAATAAATATATATACACATATATATGGTACCGGTTCAATTTTTTTCGCGGACGGTTCAATTCAACGGTTCAAAATTATTGAACCGGCGGTTCAACCGGTTTATAACGGTTGAACCAGTGAACCAGTGAACCGATGCCCTCACCGGTTCGATGAGCGGTCCGGTCCTAATAACTATGCCCGGAGGTAGGCCGCCATAGTTGAAGCCATCAACGCGGGGGAGAAACCGACGGGGCGAGCCGCCACAGCCAATCACGCGGCCGCCTCTCCTATGCCAGCACGCGACAGCAGCCTCCACCCGGCGTCGCTTAACCAACACCAGCATCTTCTGTTAGCCTGCCGATAAATGAATAAACAAATATCCCCCAACGAGAGAAGAAAATGGATAAACAAGCGAGGCTGCCGATAAATGAATAAATAAACATTCCTTAACAAGACAAAAAAAATTGGATAAACAAGCGAGCTAAGCAGCAATTCCACCTCGAACAGCTGAGAAACTAAGCAGCATATACACGCATTTTCGATGGCAACAGCTTGATAGATAGCAATCTGTTTGCAAACTGTGTCCGTGTGGCATCCCACACGGCAGTGGAATAGCCCACGTTCCCAGCACGGCGCGACCGCGGCGTTCCCACGCGCCCGCCCACCCGGCCACCCCCTCGCAAGCGCGACGCAATAATAGGCAGCCCACCCAGCCGGGCACCACCAGGAAGGAAATAGCGGCGAGCAAAAGCGGGCGGAAAAGAGAGGGAGAGACAAGGAAAAGCCAGGCTCCCCGCCGTTCCCCCACCGCGGCACCAGTGTCGAATCCCGAATCGGATCTCCCCCGAGGTTCCCGGTCTCGATCCGGCGGAGCGGGCATGGCGACGTCGTTCGACCGCTGGGAGAAGGACCCCTTCTTCCTCGCCGCCGAGGAGGTCCAGGAATCCGCCGTTCGGTGCGTTGCCGGTTTCCTTTTTTTTTTCTTCCATTTTTGGGGGGCTCTTGTCCTGTGATTCGTTATGGTGGGCTCGCTCGCTGGGCTGCGTTCTCGCGGGATCTGGGGTTAATATTTCGAGGTTTTTGGTGTCTGCGCAGGATGGAATCGGTTTACCGGATATGGGTACAGGAGAGGAGCGGGGGCGATCCGGAGGCGGCGGCCGTTAGTGGAGGCCCTGCAGCCGCCGAGCTTCGCCGCGAGCTGCACACGGCGCTAGGCACAGCCAAGTGGCAGGTGAATTGGTTGCTCTCGTGTCTCGTCGTTCATTCGCAGTGATACTGTTCTAGGGTCCGATTGCGGTAGTTCCCCTGCTAAATTCGCGAGTGTTTTGTAATATCATCAGCATGCCC
>OAMR01000082.1:2008300-2018836 GCA_900205405.1 Echinochloa crus-galli
ATTCATAGGCCAGTCTCATTCTTCCCGCGATGCAGCTGAACTAGAACATATATCCGCCAAATGCACCCTCTGACTAGTGACTACCGACGCGGTAAGCACCCGGAGGTAGGCCGCCATAGTTGAAGCCATCAACGCGGGGGAGAAGAAACCGACGGGCCGAGCCGCCACAGCCAATCACACGGCCGCCTGTCATACGCCAGCATGTGACAGCAGCCTCCACCCGGCGTCGCTTAACCAACACCAGCATCTTCTGTTAGCCTGCCGATAAATGAATAAACAAATATCCCCCAACGAGAGAAGAAAATGGATAAACAAGCGAGGCTGCCGATAAATGAATAAATAAACATTCCTTAACGAGAGAAAAAATGGATAAACAAGCGAGCTAGCAGCAATTCCACCTCGAACAGCTGAGAAACTAAGCAGCATATACACGCATTTTCGATGGCAACAGCTTGATAGATAGCAATCTGTTTGCAAACTGTGTCCGTGTGGCATCCCACACGGCAGTGGAATAGCCCACGTTCCCAGCACGGCGCGACCGCGGCGTTCCCACGCGCCCGCCCACCCGGCCACCCCCTCGCAAGCGCGACGCAATAATAGGCAGCCCACCCAGCCGGGCACCACCAGGAAGGAAATAGCGGCGAGCAAAAGCGGGCGGAAAAGAGAGGGAGAGACAAGGAAAAGCCAGGCTCCCCGCCGTTCCCCCACCGCGGCACCAGTGTCGAATCCCGAATCGGATCTCCCCCGAGGTTCCCGGTCTCGATCCGGCGGAGCGGGCATGGCGACGTCGTTCGACCGCTGGGAGAAGGACCCCTTCTTCCTCGCCGCCGAGGAGGTCCAGGAATCCGCCGTTCGGTGCGTTGCCGGTTTCCTTTTTTTTTTCTTCCATTTTTGGGGGGCTCTTGTCCTGTGATTCGTTATGGTGGGCTCGCTCGCTGGGCTGCGTTCTCGCGGGATCTGGGGTTAATATTTCGAGGTTTTTGGTGTCTGCGGCAGGATGGAATCGGTTTACCGGATATGGGTACAGGAGAGGAGCGGGGGCGATCCGGAGGCGGCGGCCGTTAGTGGAGGCCCTGCAGCCGCCGAGCTTCGCCGCGAGCTGCACACGGCGCTCGGCACAGCCAAGTGGCAGGTGAATTGGTTGCCCTCGTGTCTTGTCGTTCATTCGCAGTTATACTGTTCTAGGGTCCGATTGCGGTAGTTCCCCTGCTAAATTCGCGAGTGTTTTGTAATATCATCAGCATGCCCTAGACAGTCAGATACTCGGATGCTCTATTGCGCCTCAAAATAAAAGTTCCCTTGCTTAAAGGATTAGTGAAATCTGAGCATGTCAGTTTGATTCATTTCTTCTGCTTATGAGTTATGAATTGCTGTATTAACGAAACTGTTTGAAACCAAACTGTTTTAAGAGCCACATTTGTGTACATGTGTATGTGATTGAGGTGATTAAGTCCTTTGATGCTTAGATTATCACTCCATTTTATGTCAGGAATCAACCTGCTACAGAATACGATGTTTGTAATTATAGTACAATTTTTTTATGATTGCTGCTTGAAGTATCTTCGATTCAAAAGCTTATTCCTTGATTATCCTTCTTTTAGCTCGATGAATTGGAGCGTGCAATCAGATCAAACGACCAGGTTATCTCAGCAGGAAAAGATACAAGAGCTAGGCATGATGACTTTGTTACAGCAATTGGCCATCGCATATTAGAGGTTGAGAACAACTTGAAAGAATCCAATGTTGCAGAGGGGAGGGGGCCGTTGAGTTGGGTTCATTTGGATCAGGATGAGCGGGATGATCTTGCGGCTTTCCTATCCGCCGGTCCTTTTCAACAGAAAGACAAAGTGGTCACAATTGCTTCGGCAGGTGATATTGAAGTGGGCAGCAATGCAGCAAGGATGAAAAATGATATATCAACTGACAGCTCCAAGGATTCAGCTGGTTCCACAGATTTGATTTCAGGGAGAGCAAAGGAAGATTTGCATCGTGGGCACAGAAGAGCAGCTAGTGCCAGTGCTGATATAGGAGCATGGAGCATGTCAATTCCAAATGAATGTGAAGGAACTTTGGAACAATCATCCGATGGCCCACACAAAGCACCTTTGCTTAAGATAGTGAAAACATGTGCATTGACGAGTGCCTTGCAATCTAAGCCTAGGACAAAGTGCAAAAATGGAGCTGTGAGGTGGGCAGGTGTTAATCAACAAGATGTCGAGGAGGCTATCCCTTTGAGTACTTCTCAGTTGACTCAGGTAATAGGTCTTACCTGAATGATGCAAGATGATTTGTTCTATAGGCTCTCTCGTTGGTTATATACTTGTATCTCAATGCTCTAACCTCTGTATTGCTATTCCTTGTGGTAGGGTTTGGATGGATGCTTTGAAAGAAACAAGAGTTGCTTAGCTACTTGTGATGAGGGTTCATACAATAAGAAACTTTATGGTTGGCTTGGAGCTCTTCATAGGCAGCTTCAAAGATCTCAATACCAAATTCGATATGGGCGTCCTGTTCAATTGATTGTTTTAGCACTTGCTGCTCTTGTAATATGTAAGTCCGTTTGCCCTGTTCTTTTTTCGTCTTGTTTCTTGGTCAAGTAAACAGAAATGAAGGCTAGTACTATCAGTCCTAGTGACAAAACATCTGTAGATGCTCTAGTATCCTATACCAATTAGCATCTTGCTCAAGTGCAATAAATTTGTTCATTCTGAATATATGTTTGTTAGTTAACCAGAGCCTTTGGTGAATAAATCTTGATAGAAATGTTGCATAGTTTTTTACTTGCTCATGCATTTATCGTTTAGTGTGACTGTCTATACTAAATACTGACACATAAGGTTTCCTCATTTACACACACTCCGCTTACATTTGTATTGAATCCTTGTTACCAAATTTGACCCGACCCATTTCTTGTAGCTCTATCAGTTGTCTTCACTGTTGCGCAACTTGCACGTTACTCTTTGTATATATATTTACTATTTACCTTACTTTGCAGTTGTGTGCATATTGAGGACAATTTGGTGACTATTTTTTATTGGGTCACGATTGAATTCTTAACCTCAGAAGGTCAGCAACTTGTATGATATTCATTGGACATTGGCTGTTAAAGTAGCTTTTGGCCAGTAGGAGCCTGAGGTATGCACATGTGGCAACTATGGCAGACTGTTTTTGGTAAACAAGGTTGAAAGTCATGTAGTGTGATCTGATTGGAGCAACTTATCTCACCGCATCTTCAGGGCAGTCTACTTCATCCTTGGAAAAACATCTTCGGGGCAGTCGGCTTCATCCCTGCTTATGTGCTGTAGCATGCCTTGCATGCTTGATGAAGCACCTCAAAACTCAATCCTCCATGGTGGCCAGGTGCGCCTATGTAATGGTCTGGTATAAATTAGTGGCGCACTGAACTGTCGACCATGCTTCTAAGGACAGAATTGCAGGTCCTGTGTCATACATCAATGCTAATGCTTTTACTGCCCGAGTTGGAAGGATGGTGAATTTTGTGGTAGTTGCCATCTGAACTGTAGTTAGTTGGATAGGGGATAGATGGTACCGAAAAATAACTCTATGGTATCTGCAGTGTACTTTGTCCCCCTTGCAACAGATTTAGTAATCTGGCAGTCCCCAGCACCAGCAGTATTCGGCCAACCGGCCTTTGCCAGGAGTTGTAATAAGGCGCCAGCTTGTGTTGATCGTGTAGAAACTGCATGTTACTGCTGAACTCAGTGAATGATGACAATTTTACAGTAAATACTATCAATGTCTTCGGACCTAACCAATCTTGTAGTCCAATTTGTAGCTCCACTAACTCTATCCCAGCTTTGTCCCTAGTAAGCATTCTTGGTCGAGTGTTGAATGAACACTAAATCCGTTTCAGCAAACTTGTTTTCCTTAGAAGCTCCTTGAGAGTTGCTGCTTCCAGCGACCTGCACAGCTTCCAATTAAGGGATGCTCATGGCCATGCTGCAAACGCGTCTCATCAGCAGCAGCTACCAGCAGCAGGCATGCTCCTCAGGCGATGAAATGGGCGATGCATCCGTGGTTTCCCCCAAGCACGGGTTCAGCTCGGCGCAAGTGATCACACAGCTCCACAGGCAGTTCGCGTCCTTGCCTCTTGCCGAGTGTTCACCCAACCCATCGCCACCGGAGCCGAGCTGCGGAAAGAACGCGCCAGCGGCCCAGCACACAGTCGTCAGCTGGCGTAGACCGTCGAAACGCCGGCCCGCAGCTTCCTTTCCTTGAGTTTCCATCACCGGCACCTGCGTGATCTCGGATGACTGCTCCCGTACCATCAGCTTCCTGAAAACCACCATCAACATTGCACTTGAACCAGCCGCTTTGTGGACGTTTCCAATTCTGAACTATTGTTAAATATTATTATCCTTGTGAAATTATCGTTATGCAACATAGAAAATTCTAAATGGGTAATTTTCTTTTTGCGAAAGCTAAATGGGTAAATTAGTGTTTAATTCAGTTGACATTTTGTAAATAAGAAAAAACTCATGCAAAATTGGGTATAGGATATTTGGGAGATATGCATTATAGGCAAAATTCTTAGCTCCAGAAACCTTATAAATACTTCTCAATGCATTTTTATTACTATATTAGTGGGAAATTTGCATTTTATGACTTCATGATTTACTTCTATCTTGCACCATGGTCGAAAGGGAAAACATATACATGAAGAACTTTCTCATTTCATCTTCTGGACATACTAGATACGTTTTCATCTCAATTTTATTACATAAGCAACAAACAGAAGTGCCATATTCAGATCCACACGCGCTTCATCTCTCCGGGAGTGGTGATCCCCTCCATCTCCACTTCAGTTCTGTGGGAGCGCTTAACTGGTACAAAGTAGCAGATGAGTGAGAACATGTTTTTTTTTGTAAGTGGCCCAAGTCAGTAGTAATAAGAAAGCAAAATTAGATTCATACCGTCCAAAGATCCAATGTATAGATATATACTATCAAAAGATTCACCAATAGATACATAGCACCAAAAGATTGAAAGTTACAGCTATTTACCATTCAGTTTGCTTCCGTTACCATATCATTAGTTTTATTTTTTTTCCTGCCAATACAGTAGTAAATGTTCCAATTTTGCTCTTCTAGCAAAAACAAATCAACAATTCAACACAGGCAGGCAGTAGCTTTTTTTTTTTTTGAAAAAACGCAGGCAGGCAGTAGCACGATCCAAACTCCCGACAATCCTTCAATTTTCGTTAATTCGTTGAAGAGGAATATGCTGGTGGCAGGAAGATAATCTTTCCCCAGGTACTGTATGCAGTCAAAAGACAGGGAAATATACGCTCACCTGGAAACCGCTTGACCTCGGTCACCCGTCCCCTTCTTGCTCCAGTCGGAGTACGGCGGGTTTGAGGGCGGGCACGTACCCGCGGTAGATTGAGCTGAGTTCCTGTTCGGTGAGGTCACCGAAGACGTTGAGGAGCCCGGCGGCGTCGAAGGAGGTTTTGACGCCGGCGCTGCGGCGGAGGTTTTCCTTATACACCTTGTACCGGTGCTCCTCCTCGCCGATGGAGCCGTAGGTCTTGTTGAACTTGGCCATCCAGTCCCTGAACATCCGGCGAGTCTCCACCCCGTCGCTCCAGCCTCCTCTCCACGTACGCGGCGATCGACATGTACGCCGCCGCCAGCGACACCGCCAGCAGCAGCAGCGTCGCCGCCGCCGTGAAAGCAGTGGACCTCCTCATCTCCGCCTCCACGAGGACCAACGACGGGGGGAGGACTGAGATCGGTGATGCTGATGGGGAAGGGACGTGGACGCTCGTTCCGTTCCGTTGTTTTGTTGCTGGCCCGCGCCTAGCGTGGATCGGTACCATTACAATTTTTCAAGTTTTGAAAAACGCCATTATAATTCACGTATTAGAAGAACTAACATCACAATTCTGAGATTCTTTAAACCATGCCATTATGTACGTATGCAGCACCATCGGGCCCATAGGCAGGTGTATACGGTTGACACGTTCTTTCGTATGGACCAAAATACCCCAGTGTCTCTCCTTGTCTGTCTCATTGACGTGCGGGCCCCATGCGTCATCCCTTTCCTCACTCTCTTCTCCATTGATGCAGGGCGCCATCCCTTTAATCACTCGAGGAGTCGCCAGGGGAGCTCGCCGTCGCGCGGGAAGAAGTCACTGCCTCCAGGTCGTCCGCGGCGCTGGCGCCCACCTCGCCAGCGCGGTCGGAGGCGTGGGCGGCGGAGGCACACACCAGCCTTATAGGATAGAGGGATGGACTGGCAAGAAGAAAGGAGGAAGAAGGGATGGACTGGGAGCAGCACTGGACTTTGTCTAGAGGAGGAAGATGAACCTGACGTCCGGGTCCCACACGTGAGCGAGTGGGGAAGGAGAGGTAGCAGGGGTATTTTGGGCCATACGAAAGTACAGAGGTATCCGGTGGGTATAAAGGAATCAAAGATAAGATCAATGGAATCAAAGACGTATATAACGATACGGTTCAAAATATGAAAGAATTGCAATGATATGTTTCTAAATAGGTGAATTGTAATGGTATATTTCCAACTTTCGAAAATTGCAATGGTACCGATCCAAATAACCCCAGATTTAAATGCTTCAGACTCCGTATGCGGTTCGGTTTCTGATATGTGGACCCGGTCCTACACGTCAGTGACCGGGCGGCAGGGAGGCGTGCTGCGGCCTGCGGCCAGGTTGGCGGTCTACTGGTCTGGTCAGGCACGCCGTCCGGCAATCCTGGCAATGGAAGCAACCGAGCTGGTGCCCTTAAATGCATCAGCAGCAACGGAAGCAGCCACGTTCGTCAAGGACCATCTTCTTTCAAGCAATATTATATTACTAGAGGTATATCGGTATGTTACAGTTTTGTAATTTTTAACAATTTACACGAACATGTGTGAAACCACTTGGTTTAGTACTTTCTCCGTTCCAAATTACTTCGTTTTGGCTTTTCTAGATGTATTTATTTTGTTATGTATCTAGATATAAATATATATCTAGGTGCATAATAAAATGAATGTATATAAAAAAGTCAAAACGACAAGTAATTTGGAACGGAGAGAGTACGTGGTATGAATGGATCTCTGAAACTCTGAAGAAACTCTGCAATGGTAGTCGTTTGAGTGTTCTAAGAATATTTGTGACTTGAGGTGTCTGGTAGCTATATATGGCGTGATGTGCTCGTCTTTATTATCTACGGAGTATTCCCTCTGTCCCTTTTTAATTGTCGCCGTTGGTTTTCGTGCCATGATTTAGATTCGATTTGTAAAAAATATGTGTAACATTTTAATCTCTAAAAAAATTTGTTAAAAAACTAGATCAAAAGATCTATCCAATGGTACTAATTATGCATCATAAATGTTAATATATTTTAATATAAAATTAATCAAAGTTATTTTCTCGGGAAGTGAGAAAGACAGTTATTTAGAGACGGAGGGAGTAGGCCGCAACTGGAAAGGGCACCAGACCGTGAAGGATGGAGTCGAATCTATCCTTAAGAAGATTGTTAGTAGCTGTAGACCTCGTAGTCCTCTAAAAAGTCAGTGAAAAAAATATGAAGAAAAATATTTCTAGATATGCTATTTTTTAAAAGGATGGTGAAATCTCGTCCTTTTCTGAATTTTTATTAGAAGAAAAAAAATTGACCCAATTTATAAAAAAACCGGGTCTGACCAAACAACTCCGGTCCAAATACCGCACAACTAAGGAGGTAATTGTACCATCTCTCACAACTTCGGCCCATCGACCACATAACTATAGAGGTAGAACTCCAAACAACTCTGGTCCATTGACCATACAACTCTAGTGGGTTGGATTGGGACATCAACACGCTCTGCTCAACTCAACTTAAATTCTCAACTCTGCTCGGTCGGGATTGAAATGTCGACCCGAAGTAGCCACCACACAAGCAAACCACGACTTTTTTTTTCTTTTTTTATATAAACAAAAGAGAAAGGAGGAAGAAAGGTAAAGAAAGATATATTATGAAAAATAAAGACAACTGATATGCATTATAAATTCATACATTTATTATAGAAGAAAGCCCCATAAATAAGTTTTTATGTCACTGTTGTAGTGTGCACATTATTGTTCACTGACATGCACGTATGCGGGTGTTCTAGCTACAAACCCCTTATGCTTATTATATCCTACTAGCATAATGTCTGTGCGCAGCTATGATAACATATTAATTATATTTTCAAAACTCGTTAAGTTTTTCGATTTCTGGTCATTATATTTTTTATGGTACTCAATAGAATTTTGACTTAACATCTCTAGTGCATGGCTAGCCGGCAGCATCTCAGTCTTGTACAACTTTTTACCTTCAATGTGTATTGAATCACTACGCATGTCATGTTTCTTTTAATCGGACGAATGATTTGGATTCTAATACGCAATCTAGTGATTGGTGGCTAACTGGCTATCGTGCGAAGCTAATTAAAAAGGAAATATTTTCAAAATCTTTCATATGAAAATATTTTCTAAGATTCCGTAAATACCTTAAGGATTTGAATCGTATATGTCAGTACGTGTATTCTGCAGAGTTGAATCGTGTACGTGTGGTTTGGCGCCGATCGTTTTTTTCTGTATTGTTTGATCGATCCAGCCGAACGCCCAAATCTGTACTTACAGGCCTATAGATTTTAGTCCGGAAGGTCCACGGCCCATGGATGATCAGATGACGAGACGACATCCCGCGATCGCCTTGAGAGAAGTTAGGAACACGTTCCATGATTCCATCAGAGCCGGGGTGTTTGACGGACGAAGGAAACCGAATACAACGCAGGGACTGACGACGGACGAAATTTTTTGAAGGCAGAACACACGAATACAATGCAGAGACCGATGACGGACGAAATTTTTTCAAGTTAGAACACACGAAAATTCATTACTCACTTTAATATTAAACTAGCAAATGTATCCGTAAGATACTACAGTGAAAGATATATAATTAAAAATTATGCGTATAGTCGTCTAATATAATTGAAATTGAAAGTTATACTCAGTGATCCCTCAGCATCGTCGAAGTTGTAATTCAGTGCTTGCATGGTGGATCAACAATGGATTTGGGTAGATCAACCTGGTAGTACCACATCTATTTTCCAATGGTGTTGAGGCGTGTACAGAGAATTCCCCTACTAATTTTCTAGTTCTGCGGTAAACAACTACTCCCTCCGTCCCTTTTTAAGAGTCGCTTGGGAAGCGTGCTCCCCTCACAAACAGAGCGACACTTAAATGGGGACAGAGGAGTATGTATCAGCTTAATTAAGCAGCAACGCTGCATGATTTGGTTTGAAGTGTTTGGTGACGGCGAGACAAACACACGTGAAATAGGAGAGCTTAGGATCATATCTTATCTGGTGAAGTCTCTATTGCTCGCACGTCAAGAATTTAGTTAGAAGAGGAAATACGTACCGGTCTTCTTCGGTTTCATTTTCTTTTAATTTTTTTAGGATATGAGGGCCCACTCGTCGATCATCGTTTTAGATTTTTTTTTTGAGATTACGATCATCGTTTTAGATAGAAGAGATATGACACGACACACCTATAGATTGTGGAGCAATCACATGGACCACCGGTTTAAACTGAAGTTGTTGGTCTAAAACTTAGCCACGTCACTACCACACAAACGATTTGTAGAAGCGATCCGTTTTTTTCTAGCTGCGGGTGCGAAACCGAGCCGTGGCTACAAAACGAAGGAAATACTGTAGCATTCGGCCCATAACTAATAACACATTAGCTAAGCCGGGCGAGGGGGTCACCCGTTGCTGCTAAGGGGTCCGTTTCCAGGGGCGGGTGGCAGGCAGACCCGCCCCTGGAAATTCATTTGCAGCAACGGGGGTGGAGCTCACCCGCCCTACAGAGCTCTCTCCCTTTTTTCAAAGCAACTGCTCTCTCTCTCTCTTCCTTTATCCTCACGCTGTGCTCTTACTGCTCCCTCTCTCTCTTCCTTATCTCTTCAAGTGCTCTCCCCTCCTCATCTTTCTTATCTCTTCAGCGGCAGCAGGAGCTCAGCAGCCTCCCGCGGCGCGCAGCAGCAGCTCAGCAGCTCACCACCACCACCACCACCACCAGCACCTCAGCGGATGCACGCGCGTGGCGCAGCGGCGATACGCCGGTGCCGGCCGGGCGTGGGGCGCAGCGTCTGGTGGACGCCCACGGCGGCCGGGGTTCAAGCGGAGCAGCATGGACTCGCCGGCCCTCGGTCCGGTGCGGCCCCGAGCTCAGCTCCGAGCTCTACTCTGGTGCACGCCGTGGCTTGCCAATCTTGCTGCCGGGCTTGCTCTGTTCAAGGCAAGGATACCTTACTTCCAGAAAACTCTTTTTTTTTTGAAACATTGCTGCCGGGAATCTGATGCTTATCTTCCATTCCGGCCAGGTGATGGACAAGTGCCTGCGGGAAGCCAGGGCTATCCTTGCGGCGGCGCCAGAGGCGTGAACGGCGGCGGCGAGTGGAGAGCGGAGCGTGCGGGCGGCCGCGGCAGAGTGGAGCGGCAAGCGGTGAACCGCGAAGGAGGCGAGCGGCGGAGCGGCGAGCCAGC
>OAMR01000082.1:2026425-2043348 GCA_900205405.1 Echinochloa crus-galli
ACCATCTCTCACAACTTCGGCCCATCGACCACATAACTATAGAGGTAGAACTCCAAACAACTCTGGTCCATTGACCATACAACTCTAGTGGGTTGGATTGGGACATCAACACGCTCTGCTCAACTCAACTTAAATTCTCAACTCTGCTCGGTCGGGATTGAAATGTCGACCCGAAGTAGCCACCACACAAGCAAACCACGACTTTTTTTTTCTTTTTTTATATAAACAAAAGAGAAAGGAGGAAGAAAGGTAAAGAAAGATATATTATGAAAAATAAAGACAACTGATATGCATTATAAATTCATACATTTATTATAGAAGAAAGCCCCATAAATAAGTTTTTATGTCACTGTTGTAGTGTGCACATTATTGTTCACTGACATGCACGTATGCGGGTGTTCTAGCTACAAACCCCTTATGCTTATTATATCCTACTAGCATAATGTCTGTGCGCAGCTATGATAACATATTAATTATATTTTCAAAACTCGTTAAGTTTTTCGATTTCTGGTCATTATATTTTTTATGGTACTCAATAGAATTTTGACTTAACATCTCTAGTGCATGGCTAGCCGGCAGCATCTCAGTCTTGTACAACTTTTTACCTTCAATGTGTATTGAATCACTACGCATGTCATGTTTCTTTTAATCGGACGAATGATTTGGATTCTAATACGCAATCTAGTGATTGGTGGCTAACTGGCTATCGTGCGAAGCTAATTAAAAAGGAAATATTTTCAAAATCTTTCATATGAAAATATTTTCTAAGATTCCGTAAATACCTTAAGGATTTGAATCGTATATGTCAGTACGTGTATTCTGCAGAGTTGAATCGTGTACGTGTGGTTTGGCGCCGATCGTTTTTTTCTGTATTGTTTGATCGATCCAGCCGAACGCCCAAATCTGTACTTACAGGCCTATAGATTTTAGTCCGGAAGGTCCACGGCCCATGGATGATCAGATGACGAGACGACATCCCGCGATCGCGATCGAGAAAATCTGGAACATGTTCGATCAGAGGCGGGGTGTTTGGTGGTCGAAGGAAACCGAATACAACGGCCCAACGCATAGACCGTTAATGGTCAATGACGGACAAAATTTTTTTAAGACAGAACATACGAAAATTCATTCTCACTTTAATATTAGATAAAGATTTCGGTAATGCTTGGTGTAGGGCGTCCGACGGATCGGACGCGCGTCGGACGCCCCACCGCTTCTTTCTATCCATTGGTTTTTAACTCCGGTATCCGTTGGTTTTTCTAAAAAAAAATCAGTCGTCTTCTCACCCGTGCCGACGCTGCCTTTCGCGAGCCGACGCACCGCCGCCGCGTAGCGAGCCGATGCGCTGCCGCTCCGGCCTGCTCCTTCGCGCCGTCACCCTGGCCTGCTCCTCCACGCTGTCGTCGGTCTCCTCCGCACACCCGCTCATCGGGGTATCGCCGATTTGGGGAGGATTCGATTGGATTCGTCGGAAGCTACGGTGGTGCTCGGATGGCGAAATGATGGAGGCCCGCTCGCAGTCGGACGGGACAAGACGTCGACCATGGTCGCTGCGCTCGTGGCCTTCAAGCAGCGTTGGGAGCTCTTCTACGTCCATCTGCCAGCGCATCTGCTCCGAGTGCCTCGTCGAGGAGGCCACGGGCTCCGCCGCCGCCGGATGCAAGCCCGCGCTGATGGCCGCCGCCCTAAGCATCAAGCCCATCCGCGTCGTTGACGGGAGTCGTCGCCGCGTTGCTCCTCCAGGCGCCGCCGTTGTCGCGTCGAGCTCCTCCTCCGCCGCCGCTCCTCCGCATCGAGGTCGGTGTCCCTCGTCTTTGCTTCGCCGTCGCCACCGCCGCGCCATCCTCCACGCGCCTTCGTCGTCGCCATCCTCCGCAGGCGTCGCGGACACTGTCGCCGCCAGAGGAGCTCCAGGCAATATGGCGTGTAGGTAGGTTTTGGTGCATATTGCTAGGGTTTGCTCCATGTTGCAAGGGTATATTTCGTATGTTTCGGACATTCTAGTGAATGTTGCAGCTGTTTGATGAGAATGTTGCAAAATTAGATCTGGAATGTTCTAGGGTTTCGCTCCATGTTGCAACAGAATGTTTCACGTGTTTCGGATGTCCAGAAGAATGTTGCAACTGTTTGATATAGATGTTGCAAAAATAGATCTGGGATGTTGCGATGTTGCATATGTTTTGCATGCATGTTGCAAGTGTTTCATCCGGATGTTGCATTTACATTCGAATTTTTTTGTCTGCTGCTGTGCGTGGTTGAGTGTTGTGAGACGCTATTTTAATATTGTAAACGTTGACTATTCATGTTGCAGATACTATTTCTTGATGTTGCATACGTTATTTTTAGATGTTGCAAATATTTTACATATTGCATGCAACATCATAACAATATTACGGTGGGATGTTTTTGCTGCTACAGTACCATCTGATTTTTTTAATCCCGTCGGACGTCCGGGCGCTAGCATCACCCTAAAGATTTGCATTAGCAAGCACATCTTTATTTCTTCCATTCCTAGAATCCTAGCGCTTGAGGGGGTAGGACCCATACATGAGGATGCCACAGAGCCCCTCCCGGTTGGGCACGTCGCGCCGTATGCGGATGTACCCTTGCTCGCCCCAGCCAGGACCCCACGAATTCTTGAGGATCCAGTAGCTCTCACCAAACTGGGTGCTGCCGTACCCCACCAACGTCAACGCATGCCAGAACTGCCCCGACCCACACGGCCCCGTGAAGACGCCACCCCCATAGCGCTTGAAGGGTTCCCCTTCGGCGCCCAGTATCTGCACGGCCACGGGCTGCGTCGCCACCGCCCTCATCATCGCGTCCACGTCGTAGGGCGGCATCACCGGCGCGTACCCGTCGATGGTGACGACGGGGCCCGGGACCGTGCCGCACAAGCCCCGCTTGGCCCTGTACGGCGGGTAGGCGCGCTCGTGCTTGATGCCGCCGTTCCTGGCGATGAAGTCGAAGGCCGCGACCACCACGCCGCCGTTGCAGGCGCCGTTCCGAGTGTCGCAGTCCATCAACTGCTGCTCCGACAGCGGCACCAGGTTCCTCGTCCTGATGGCGTTGATGCCCTCTATCGTCGCCGCCACCGCGAACGCCCAGCAGGACCCGCAGCTCAGGCCCTGGTCCTTGACGCGCGTCACCGCCGCCGGCCGGCCACCGGACCCCATCACGCGCCAGTCCACTGCTGGTGGGAGCGGGAATGGGAAGCCGCCGTGCGTGGACCCGCTGCCGTTGTTGTCGCCGTCGAACGTGCGGTTGATGAGCGGCGGCGGGACACCGGCCGAGCACATGTAGGCGCGGCGTGTCTCGTCGCCGGTCATGTCGCCGAAGACGTTGAGGCTGAGCTTGTACGTCGCGTTGCCAGCTTGGTTGAACTGGTGGATGTTGCGCGCGTTCTCCTTGAACACGTCAAACCGCCGGGTCTTCTCGCTGACCTCGCGCACCACCTTGTACTGCGCGGACCAGCGCTCATACAGCGCCCACAGGGACTCCTCCGACGCCAGGTCCTTGTCGGTGAAGTCGATGCCGCTCGCTACTGCCACAGTGACCAGCGCGATTGCCAGGACTAGTGCGGCCATGGTTGTTGCATGCACAAGTGTGGATGTCACCATTGGTAACCTTGCAATAGCAGTTGTTGCTTCCGAGTGTCCTTGGAATATTTGTGTGGCGTTTGTGCTGTGCTAATAGCTTTGGGGTGTCCTCATATATATAGGATGCAAGCCTGCAACCGCAAGATCATCTGTATTTGAAGATGGGCTCTCTATATCTAGCCTTGAAATCAATACAAATATGATAGATTGTGATGGAATATCTGTTGTTGAATATATCTAGCCTTGAGATCAATAATGGTCTTTGTGATATATAGGATGGATTCCAAATCTAGCCTTGGGATCAATAGTGGATTTAGTCCTCAAATCCTTGGGGAAAACATCTAGAAAAATATGTCCAGATATGCTATTATACTACTTCTAAAAGACATGGTATGAAAAATAAAGAGAAATAAAGCCCACATATGATGGATTGTTTATTGCATTGTAAATTCATATGAGAAAACATTTATAGGAAACAACCATGTGTTATTGTAACTATGGGTCGTTCGTGTTTCCCTTAAAAACATCTTATGAGAAATATAGGAAAATATGAAAAATGTATATTTAATATTATCTCACTGAGAAACATTTATGATCTATATTAAAAATCCATTAAAAGGACAAGAGTATAGAATGAAGCTAAGGCAGATCATGATTTAGGGGAATATCCTCTATATCCTTTCAAATCTCAAAGTCGTTGCATACCAATACCATGATAACATTTTTGGAACCTAGTTTTAATTAGGCACTAGGAAAAGACCCGTGCGATGCTACGGGCACATCATTTTAAAATAAAATAAGATTATTTGTCTAAATAATAAATTTCAGTAGCAAAATCTGCAGAAAAAGATAGCATTAAAGGCCAAGGTTAGCTTTTGATTGAGGGCATTATTTTGCAAAAAAATGAAACAGTTTTAAAAAATTGTAAATCTATACTATAATGATCCTAGACAATTGAAAATACTTCTCACCTGGAAAATTCCCTACCCTCCTCTAACTTCCTGCATCAGCCTCTTATCTTTTTCTCCTGCGTCCTGCATGTCACTTGCCCTGCCCCTCAGTCCTCAGATCAGCTGCTTCCATGTGCTCCTTCCAGATCAACTTCCCATGGAACAACACACTATAATTTGCAGCTAATAAAGTAGAAAGGGAAGGGATGAATGCATACAATCTGCCAATCAAATAAATCACATGTCCATAGTGCACCATGCTCTCACAAATATGTGAAGAATAGATAACTACAAATAGGTTCAGATAGTGTTCACTGTATAGACATGCATGGAAAAGCATCCGATTGCCAAAAAAAAAAAGAAAAAAAAGAATATGTACGATTCAGCACTGACCTACATGTGGACCATATCCTCGAAGATCATCTCATCCAACTGCATCATGAATAAAAAAAGAAGATCCCTAACCATTAGCATAAAACTGATAGAGCTACCGAATTTTGTATGCAATTTCATATGCTACTGAATTTTGCATGCAGTTAAGCAAATATAAACTCTTGACAAGGATAGTAGGGAGAAAACAACATGAGCTTATGATCCGTGATACCTTGGTCTCAAATTAACAACAGAATTAAAAAGACGGTATATGCTACAGATTAATTGACATGGTGTGCCCGTGCTAACACACGGTGTGGTTAAGAGAAGGGTTGTATTAGTAGTGGTCAACAAGCCTGGAGCAGCACATACATTAGCTGATATGCATTGTCAAAAATAAGTGGATTTGAATATCTCAAATGACAATCAGTGCACAAAACTGACAATATTTTCTGTCATTTTTATAACCAAAGAAATAGTGAAACAAACCATGAATGCAATATGCAGCAATGATTTTCATGGTGAAAGAACATAGCTCTCCAGTGATCTTGCGAAATTAAAATGCTCCAAGCAGGGCCTTCTTGCTAAACGTCAGATTAAGTAGAGACAGTATCATTTGGTCCCAACCGGTGGCCCTTGGATCAATGTATCATCATCATTCAAAGAACAGATATTGTCCTAATTCATAGAAGCAAAGCATGAGAAGGTCTAATCTGAGGTGCTACCTTGGTGCAATAGGAACTAAATATTATATGGTAGTGTCGATTCACATTGATTTAAAAAGGGAAAATGCTATCATTTAAGATGCTAACACAATATTCACACCTGCTAATTTAACAACTGTAGGTCTGACACTGAATTTGATCTATCATAGGTGTGTGCAGGACCAAAAACTGCTCCCAACATGGATGGCCATGGTTCCTCTGAGCCTCTACTCAGCCCGTCGATCTGCTGATGCTTGTAGTACATCTCAGCAAAGCGCATCAGCTAGTCTTGCATCGGTGGATTTTCGTGTTCTCATCTCATGCCTCTAGTGGCAAGCATGCATCAGCATTCTAAAACTAATAACGGTGGCAGTTACCTCTAAATCAGACATGGATATGGCAAGAACAAAGATTGCTCGTCCCCGCACAGCGGCGCGAGCCACCCCGCCGCCGCTCGCGCCGAGACGTTTAGGCACCGGCCGCGTCCTCCACCCGCTGCGGCGGCATCGCACACACGTAGCGAGGCCTCCACCGGGCTGGTAAGACCTGCCGCGGAACACGGCCTCGTGGGCCTGAGAGGCGCTGACCTCCGTGTACGCCAGGAAGCAGCCAGCGCGGCAGGCGCTCGCGCAGCAGCTCTGTAGGCGGCGAAGGCAGCGTCGGAGGTCGCCGCAGGCGGGCGAGGAGCGATGTGAAGTCGGGGGCCGCTCCGGGCGGCGAGGATGTCGCGGAAGCTGCTGCGCCGTTGCGGGCGACGGAGGAGGGTAGCCGACGGCGGCGAGGAGGGACGCGACGAGGGCGTCGCGGCGGCGCCACTCGGGGTGCGCGGCGTCGGGGCGGGCGCGGACGGAGGAGAGGAGAGTGTAGAAGCGGTCGAGCGCGAGGGGGCGGTCGGGGAGGAAGAGCGCGTGGAGGAGACGGATGAGGAAAGGCGGCGGCGGGCAGCCCGGATCCGGGTGGAGGGAGGCCAGCAGCGCAGCGGCGTCGGGAGAGCAGCGGAGCTTGGCGAGGGAGAGGGCGGAGAGGAGGAGGCAGTGGTGCGGGTGCGGGAGGATTGGACGTCCTGCAGTCGCGCGGAAGAGTCCAACGGGAATCGGACGGTGCAGATCGCTCGCAGGGATGACCATCGCTACTGTTTCCATTGACGGACCGTGAAAACTTCTTCCTTTTGGTTTTTTTAGGGTAGAGATAAGGTCTTCATAAATTAAAAAATGATATGTTTTGCCAGATGGTTATTTTCCCACTTCGTTGTAATTTTATGGGAGACAAAACAATTTAGAAAAATGTGAGTGCTTATATATTGATCTTTATGTAACTAGTGTGGGTATGTGTTGCACAAACAACATTATCTAGTCATGGGACCTATAATCTCTACAAAGACATATGCTCAAACAATATGGTTAGTCCCATTGACCATGTTGCCATGAATCACCAAAATCATACTCGAACAAATGGCTTGATGGCCATGTTCGCTACAGATAGGTAGATGGGAGGACAGAATAGACTTTTTCTAGTGTTCTTCTGATTTGACAGACAAATTTGTTGTCAGGGAAAATATTGTTTACTGTTGATACAACAGATTTGTTGTGAGAGAAAAATACTGTAAACTATTGTAGAATATATAGCTCTTTTGATAGAGAGGGAGTAGTGTTAGTTAAAAAATAGTTCCTTCGTTTCAAATTATAAATCGTTATAAGTATGTACCAAATTCTTTAAAGTTTAAAACTAGCAGCTACTCACTCGCGCAGGAGGTGTGGGTGCTGGTCTCCCGAGCAACTAATGGCTTGGTCTCTGTGCCTTTGCGCACGGTCACTATTGAAAACTGGTGGAATGACACCTTGCAGGGACTAAGCAAGGACTGCAGAAGAAAAACAGCGGCGATCATGCTCTACACGGTGTGGAATTTGTGGAAAGAACCGAAGGATCTTCGAAGATTCAGCTTTGCTTCCTAACAGCATTCTCAGGTTCATAAAAAAAGAGATGCAGCTCCGGATTTCTGCCTGTGGGCAAGGAGAATCCCCTTTTGTTTACTTATGTTAATCCTTTTATGTGTTATGTGTCTTTACCTTTTATGTAATATCAACCATGCAAAGCTCCGCATGTTTCTTCTTCTTAAATGAATCGGCAGTGCTCCTGCCATATGTTCAAAAAAAAAACTTGTTGGCCAGCTAAAAGATGCATCATGTACCATGAGTAATATAGAGCTGACACCGTTGACAGACATAACTCATGTACCTTGCTCCCCAGGAGTAAGATGCTAAGATGCACGTCATACAAACTGATATTCAGTCACCAGAACATCATCATGAGTAGAACAAGATTATTTGATTCCTCGCAAGATATACAGAAAAAGGTGCATGCTATGCTATACTTCTATCAGCTTCCTTCCATTCACACAGAACACTAAACCTCTTTAGGGCCGGCACAACAAAAGTTATTCAGGGTACTACACATGAAATTTTAACAAGCAGTGTCGTCGATGCACCAGATAACAGGCACAACCACAACAGCTAAATATAACAATGCAGCTTCGTGCTGGTTATAAACCTACTCAGAACCAAGGGTTGTCATCAGGATCGTGATCGAATATTCGTGCGACAGTATGGGCAATCTGCACATTTGCGCACCCAGGGCTCCAAGCATGTTGAGTGGAACCTGTGACCGCAGCGCAACTTTATGAGCTCGTCTCCATCATAGAATCCATCTAGGCAAATGGAACACTCTGGCGAGGGCTCCCTGTTGTCATCTTTGCTAGCCTCAAAAATCTCAATCTGTAGCCGCAGGAACGCCGCCTTGCTAAGTCCGGATGACCTGTGCAAGTTAGTGGAACTGTTGGTTGGTCTTTCTTCATCTGATTCACTGCTCAGGTGGAATGATGATGAGCTGGGCCCATTTGCTTGATGCCGGGGTTCCCTGTTTCTAAAGTCGATGATTCTAAACACATCGCTAGCAGAAAATTCATCTAATGAAATGGATGGCCTGGAAGCAGATGAACCAAGAGAAATGCCTCTCAGTCTCTCTAGGACACGTGCTTGTGCTTGCAGTACAGCACCTGGAAGCCGTTCATTTGTCCTGAACATCAGCCTATCAAGTCTGTTCCTCCGAGCTGCAGCATCCCCGATGTTATTATTGTCTATGTATGATAAGATCTGGTCCTGCAGAGAGCAAGAGAGAGAAGCATTATCATTACATGTAACACACAATTTTTTAAATGAACTTGGCACAGATAGCCAAAGGGAAATAGTTGCATCAATGTGGTAAAGCTTTGAAGCTTCCACTACAAATATCTGATAATCCAATTGACATGCCTGAGAAATAATCCAATTTACACACCCGAGAAATGAAGCATTCTGAGTGGAATTCAGAAGATATAAAAGTAGAAGTTTCTTGGTAGATGAAATGTGCCCGACGCCTTAGAATTCTAGCGTTAGGACAGAATATAGCACATGACTGGTGAGGCAATTGTGTGTATTCAAGCTGATGAAAGAAAAATGCCATAACAAGACACTACTGTTTCATAGATCAACCCTTGCCAAAAACTATGCTGAGGCATGTTGCTTAAACTATCTGCAGATGCCCACTTTCCAAAGTATACGCCCAAACTGCAAACTGCAGGCACAAAGATTGCAAAGTATATGCCCACTTTCATATATCAAGACCATAAGCAATGGAGAAAGCACCTCTACGACATAGCGCATACACCAACACAATAAGCTAGGCTCATTTCAACTCTTCTGCAACATGGTGGTGCCAATAGGATCATGAAAATCTTAACCAAAACGATTCAGGATCTCATATAGGATTATTTATCCATATATTTTAGCAATTGGTGGATGAATAATGCTAGCCCCAGTAGTGCAGCCGTGCAGGTATGCAATCCTTACAGTTCCCTATTTCCCGGCATAAAAAAATCAGGATAACACAACTCGGCACCTCCAATCAGCAGCGAATTACGCGCAAGCCGAACTCGGAACCCTAATCCTCGCGACGAATTATACAAGCAAACGCCGGAGATGCACCGATCCAGCCACAACACAAGCGGTACGGCAATAATCAAGCGGGAGGTAAGAGGAGGAGGAGGAGGAGGAGGCTTCTCACGGTGTACGACCCGCGGCGGCGCGGCGGCGGGGCCCCGGTGTGCAGGTGCTGCCGGACGTCCCCGGCGGCGTCGAGCTGGCGGCGCGGGCGGCACCCGCGGCGCCTCCTCCGGCCGCCGAGGCCGTGCGGGTCCCGGAGCGCGTCGGCGTGCGGATCCGGGTCCGCCGCGGCGTCGGCGGGGTCGGAGAACCGCGGCCCGCGGGCGTTGCGGCGCGCGGTGAAGAGCTCGGAGGCGCTCGTCATGGCCAGGCCACCGTACGGATGAGGAGAGCACAGAGATTTGGTTGGTGGATTGGATTAAGTTCCCGGCGCTTTTTTTTAATGGGCCAGCCAGATGCTTTGCTTATTCTGGGGCAAAGCAAAGGGAAGGGGGAGGGAGACGAGACGAGTGGAGGAAGGTGCGAGGAGGCCGCGTGGTGCGGCGTGGGACGGACGACGAGACCGGTGGACTGGACGGCGACGGGTGCCCGCGCCAGGTTGGAAATTTCAGTGGTCGGACGCGGATTGCTCCATTGGTTTGGGCATTTCGTCGTCAGTCATGGCCGCCGTTGATGATGATTCAAGGGACAAGGGGACAGGAAGGAAGTCGGCAAGACCGCGAGACCGCAGCAGGGCCGATCGATCAGCTGGTGCTGGACCGTCGGGCCGAAGAACCAGATGGGCCCTGACATCGGCGATAGCTGGTGATGGGCCGTAGGCCCGAACAAGATGCGCCCTGACATGATACCCGGCCTTGTAGAAAAGCCCAAGAGTCCACATCAGGGCATGCCGCATACGGCATACGAGTACGTAGTACAATACAGCGTACGAAGCGAAGCGAAGCGTAGCACGGCTCCAGCGCAGCCGCGCAGAGAAGCGAAGGAAGAGTCGCCGGAAAACGACGGCAAAGAAAAGGCAAGGGGTTTTTTTGCAGCAAAGTGCCAAGGGAAGAATCCGGCGGATTGGCCGGGCTCTCGCTCGTGTGTTTATTCCGCCACATTTATCCACATCCACGTCCACCCACGGCCGCTGTGCGATGGCGCGCGGGCAGTGTGTGGCTTCCGGGCGCCGAGGCCAGTGTGGCACGCAGCGCGGCTCCATCCGGACGACGGAGGGCTGGCGCACCTGCTTCACTCGCTCCGCACTGCCACGTCGACGTCGGCCCGGGAATGGAAGGCGGGGAGAGTAGAATATTGGGCGCACAGGTTACGCAGGCTACAGGGGGGGTAGAACTAGTGGGAGAGGTGAACGGCGGCAGCTAGCTCGGTGGCTTTGCCGAGATGGAGAGCCGGTTCGATACGCCGGCGATGAAGAGAACCAGCGACTGGTACGGCGCCGTTGATCTCCTCCTACTCTCCCTTGCTGCCGCTGCCGCTGCTTCTCCTCGCTTTATTTATTTGCTTTCCATTTTCATGTTGATGTGTCGCTCGCTTTATTTTAAACTGAAAATGAAGCTTTTCCAAAAGAGCATGCTTGTGAGATTTGAGGGTCTTGTTTGGGGTCCATTGTTGCAGGATCCTCTCACAAGCAGCAGAATACCCCAGCGATATTACCATTCAGGTTGGGGAGGCGACCTTCAACCTGCACAAGGTAACCTGAAGAATCGCAGCGCTTCCGTCTGTGTTCGTTCTTGGCTGGCATCGTACGGATTCTTTCCAGTTCTGACAAGTGGCGCGAACGCTGCTGCTTGCAGCTCCGATTGGCATCGCGATGCGGCTACATACGGAGGCAGGTGTCGGGGATCCTTGGCTCCAAGACCACCCACATCGACATCACGGGCCTGCCGGGCGGCGCCGGGGCGTTCGAGCTCGTCACCAAGTTCTGCTACGGCGAGAACGTCGAGATCACCGAGGACAACGTCGCGATGCTGCGGTGCGCCGCCGAGCACCTGGAGATGACGGACGACGACGGCTGGGGCTTGAACCTGGCCGGCAGGACGGAGGCCTACCTGGAGGCCGTGGCGCTGATGAGCCTCGCCGGCGCGGTCACCGTGCTCCGCAAGTCCGAGGAGCTCCTCCCGGTGGCCGAGGACGTGGACCTCGTCGGCAGGTGCATCGACGCCATCGCCTACATCACCTGCAGCGACAGCGAGTTCAGCGCCTCCCTCGGCTCCACGGCCGCCGCCGCCGGCGGCTACAACGGCGTGAGCGTGGCGAGGGCCGTCGATGACTGGTGGGCCGACGAGCTGACGTCGCTGCGGATCGACACGTTCCAGAGAGTCCTGATCGCGATGAAGGCGAGGGGGTTCAAGGGCATTGCCTTGGGCACCCTGATCATGCTCTACGCCCAGAAGTCTCTGCGAAGGCTGGTGAGATCTGAATTTTACATCCTCAAAATGAATAAACATCGGATCCATCAGTACAGCATACAGTTAAGTTCTTGCATTCGTCTGACAATGTTGCCCTTGTTGCAGGACATGCACGGGAGAGACAAGAAGAAGAAGAAGATGGACCCGAGGCAAGAGCACGAGAAGCGCGTGGTTCTCGAGACGATCGTGAGCCTGCTGCCCAAGGAGAAGAACTCCATGTCCGTCAGCTTCCTGTCGATGCTGCTGCGGGCGGCGCTCCACCTGGACACGACGCTGGCGTGCCGGCTGGACCTGGAGAAGCGGATGGCGGCGCAGCTCGGGCAGGCCGTGCTCGACGACCTCCTCATCCCGTCCTCGTCGCCGGAGGCCGCCGGCACGGCATTCGACGTGGACGCGGTCCAGAGGATCCTGGCCAGGTACCTGGAGCACGAGGGCGACGGCGCACGGCTTGACTACAACACCGACGACGACTTCATCTCCACGGCGTCGCCGCCCAACGACGTCGGCGTGGTCGGCAGGCTCATGGAGGCCTACCTGGCCGAGATCGCCTCCGACGAGAACCTGCCCATCGACAAGTTCACCGGCCTCGCCGAGATGATCCCGGAACGCGCCAGGTTTAACGACGACGGCATGTACCGCGCCATCGACATCTACCTGAAGGTAAGAAAGAATCTCATATCACATTTTTTACTGTCTCAACCAGATGAAGCTTATTCACTGCTAGCTCGGTACACGATTGCTGTTCATGAATCATGATGGGATGGATTCGTGCAGGCGCATCCGCTTCTGAGCGAGGCCGAGAGGAAGAAGGTGTGCAAGGCGATGGACTGCCAGAAGCTGTCGCGGGAGGCGTGCGCGCACGCGGCGCAGAACGACCGGCTGCCGGTGCAGACGGTGGTGCAGGTGCTCTACCACGAGCAGCGGCGCCTCGTCGTTCTACGGCGGCGAGTCACCGGCGCCGGGTGTCCTGGGCCGGCACGCCCGGGGCGGCGGCGCGCCGCCGGACGAGCTGGCGCAGCTGCAGCGGGAGAACGACGAGCTCAAGATGGAGCTGCTGCGGCTGAGAATGCGCCTGAGGGACCCGTCGGCGGCGCTCCCTGCGACCGGCGCCGCCCCGCCGCCGTCGGGGCGGACCATGCTGCCGAAGAAGCCCAGCGGCGGCGGGTTCATGAACAACGTGTCCAAGAAGCTCGGGCGTCTCAACCCGTTCCAGCGGCCTGACGCCGTGGGTGGCTCCAACTCCAAGGTGCGCACTGAGCCGCCGCCGCACAAGGATCGGAGGCACTCGATCGGCTTGGAGCCACACAAGGATCGGAGTCGGAGGAACTCGATCGGCTGGTGAAATGGCTTGTTCTTATGGCTGCCGGTGCCGGCTTCATTTGTTGAATGTAAAAATGACTCACGGATCAAATGGCTTCGAGTTGTGAGTAGTAGATATAGGTAGCAATTTCACTTGGGCGTAACTAAGCATGTTACTATGTTATTACTCCGTATTAGGGAGCATGGATTTAGTGGGCTGTGTAAATCCTGCATTGTACCTAATTCTTACAGAGGAACTTCTGTGAAAATTTTTTAACTAAGCTACAGTTTGAATCTTACAGAGGAACTTCTGTGTAAAATCTGGACGTAAGCGCCTAAGCCTCTGTACCTCTGTACGTGCAATTTTAGCAGTGGTAAACTGCACATGGATGCGTCGTATTCGCCCGCCCTAGATCTGAAACGCTTTGGTGTGGCCGGAATTATTTTGGCTGTACAAAAGCTCGTACAAGGGTACACAAAAATGTTTGTTTCTGCCTATAGATACCCCGGCAGAAATATGGTGCATCCTGCATTTTCAGGCAACGACGCCCGCGCAATAGCGGTGTTTATCCTCTCCTGTCGGACGACTATGATAATCTTCCTCTGGCTAAGAGTGAACACCCGGCTCGTGACAAGTGACAACAGACAAATGGCCTTTTGATAATGACATGGCTTTTGGCTCCTGGACATCGCTACAATCAGAACAAACAAAAAGGCGCGAGAGAGAAGCAACACGTTGCAATCTGCCAAGAAAAGAGAGAAACCCCGCACATCTTGCAATCCAGCATCATGTCAACAGCCGATGGGGAGACCTCAAGGATTTCAATGCTTCTTTGCAAAGATCAGAGCAACCGCAACACAATTTATAAGGCAAACCTTGCCAATGAGTTACGACGACTTTCTCAGCACCATTAGCTCTCTATATGCAGTATACATGGTTCAGGAGTCATCCAGTACACGGAAACCTAATACTCATAGAACTGCAGGGTTTGGCAGCAATGCATTTGCCAAACAAGCCGCTCCCTATTTTCTTTGTACAGGTTAAACTAGATATGCCGGGGTCATAGCATCATACCCTACTTCAGCTGTCGATTCTAATAATACTAGCTGGGCCACTCTATCCAGTTGTCGCTAAAACCACAGTTGGGTGCTCGAACTGCTCCAAAATCAGGCTTTATCCTCCTTTTCTATGCAGCTACGACGCGGCTAGATGCGAATGCGAACGACCAAAAGTTCAGCATAAAGGACGGTGCGAGAGAAAACGAACACATGAACGCCATTGCTACTGCAGTCTGGAAACTAGCACAGTGGTTCTCCGAGCATATGTTCAGATCGTTATCGATCAAGACGGTGATTCCTGCTGCAGCGCATGCTCCAGAGAAGGTTACTCCGAATGTGATCTGCCATCAAACAATTGTGGTCACTAAAACAGAACACAGGAAATCAAAAGACAGATGCACTCCTAGCTCCCCTAAGCTAATCTGCAGGCAATTTCATTCGACTGCAGATTTTATAATTTGACTACTTATGTCTTATTTGTGCAGTTGTGCTACACAATTAATACTCTTCATCAGCATTTCACTGTTTTCTTAAAAAGATGTCGGATAATCCCAGCTATATAGTACTTCCATTGTCTGTCGTGGGCAATTAATTCTCACTGCAGAGGAGACTTCTGAAATTGCTCAACAACACCTATCTGTAAATCTTACAAATTACGTAGATTGACTACATCAATTTTATAAGCACCATGAAGAGCAAGGACAACGTTTTACGTACCGCATCTCCAATGGCAAAGAAACCAACAGCCCGACGGTTTCGTAAACAACGCTTAACAAGCAGGGCATATATGTCCACAATGGCTACTAAAAGACTCCACACACATTGCAAAATAGCTCCTGCAACAAGGTAACTGGTCAAAAAAGCAAATCATCAGTTTGTTACACACAAAACTAAACCAAATTTAATGAGGGGGCAAAGGCATGAAGTTGAGGATTTCAAATAGAAATGCAGAACGCAAAGACATGAGTTTGTTGTGACAATCACAAAAAAGAATGACAGCACAGTACAATTGTTCTCACCCAGGTGATCACACTGTCCCTGTTTCAATAGAGTCAGCAAAAGTACCCAACCATGTCTATAACAATCATAGAAAAATAAAATAAAATATAAATGAATAACAAAATGGAACCATGCATATATCAATTTCTGATGTACATTTTTTTACACGTACTTCTGCTGTACATAATCAACAAAGAAGTAGCAAAACAGGAGATACTAACAGACCCAAGAAGAAAGATTAGCTAAACTAAACTAAGAAAATATTCCTTTTCAGATAAACAAAGGTTTGCCCTCCTCTTAGGATTCTAAATTAATTCAGGATCCGCGTCGTACTTAATTCTATGAATTATCAATGTTCCATTTTGTATTATGAACAGCAAGATCTATAATCAGAAAATGATTACATAATCACTCGAAAGGTTGGGCATCCATAGACCATAGTTTAATAACAAACTAACACATTAGTACCAGGAATCATTTAAGGAGGCAATGAAGTGCCGTGATAAATCATTTTAGTTATATGAAAAAAGCTTCTTCTAAACATTTATGATGGCCAACAAGAAAGAAAGGGGTAAAGGGGTACTTATCCCCCAGATTGCCTAAAAATGAAAAGAGGAAGGATATTAGTGGTGCTGCTCACTAAAAAGAACGATAACACTAGATGATGATGGTTATATGTTACTGGGATCCATGTGTTAACATTGTAGACAGTGCGAGTATATGATGCCTACCATTTAACCAAAAATGTGGAATGGCGAATCATTATTCCGTACATTTTTTATCGCTGTGGCTAATTTATTCCTAGATGTCCTAGACTATCAAAATAATGATGAAAACCCATAATGTATTCTTTAACATAAATTATGGTATTCACTATCACCCTGCAAAACTATAAATTAAAATTCCACTTGTGCATGGAGAAACAAAAAAAATATATAAATCTTATTGAGGGATAGATTGGACCAATTGACATCTTTGTGGGGGTAAATTAAACCCGAAAATAGTTCCGGTGGTTAACCCAACTTAGCAATACTCAAGGAGAGTAATTTGGACGTTTTCCTTATTAACAGACACATGTGTTCAATCCAGCCCCAGCTCAACATAATCCAACTCGTCCATTAATAACCTTGTCAATCTAGACGCAAAACACTGAACCAGGCCCATCCCATCTCAAGCCTGAGCAGGGACCAGATTAGGAAATGGTTCAGAGGAGCAGGGACCATCTCAAACACTTCCTTTAAGTTTGATGAAAATACATGGCAATATCTGAACACCTTTTTCCACTAAACTATCGACTAGAGATAGTTTTCCACTTTTTCCACTAATACATGGCAATATCTGAACACCTTTTTCCACTTACTTCTCCACATTTATTTTCTACTGATAAATTCAACTCCCAAGTTCACAAACCAAAGACAATATCCATTTTTAGCACTGGAGCCCAGTGGCTACAGGAAATTTTGACAGTCTGCAATATGATCCACAACACAACCAAATACAGTTGAAATGGATGTTGCTTGCCCTTTTTTGGCAGATGGCACTCCAAGTAAACTGTC
>OAMR01000082.1:2043473-2148280 GCA_900205405.1 Echinochloa crus-galli
TAACTCTTGAACAGCAAGCCCAACACTCAAGGACACACCCAACCACCTGGAACTTCGAATGTAAATACCCTTTACTACCCGCTAAGGTTGCTAGTTGAGCATCACAGATCACGTCATTTCCCTTCTCTAAACCGCCAAATCGCACCAAATCACAATGCAATTCCAGAATCCTAAACAAGCGACCGAGAACGAGGCCAAGCGGAACGGAAGATAGACGGGGAAGGTGAGAGCTAGTCACCCGGGCGGGAGGAGCAAGAGAAAGGTACCAGAAGGCGGAGACGGAGGCGAAGTCGTTTGTGGAGGACATGACGGCGAGCGAGATGGCGGCGAAGAGGAGCTGCGTGACGCGGAGGCCGAGCCCCGCCGGCGTCCCCGGCATCCCGGGCAGGTCCTTCATCAGCACGCCCGGCGGCTGCTGCGCCGGGTTCGCCGGCGCCGCCACCTCCATCGGGTGCACGACCGGCCGGCTCGCGAACATCTTGCCCCCGCGCACCGCCGGCCACACCGCCTCGTACGGAAGCCGGCGAAATGCTCGCGGCGCTGGCCTCGCCCCGGCAAGTCCGAGCTCCGGCCTCCGGGTAGGTGCCGGCGGCGGTGGATTCGGCTCACGACGAGGGCCCGAGGAGGGAGGGAGTGGCGGAAGAGGGAGGGGTTTTCGCCTCGCTCGGCGCCGGCTCTGGCTGCTCTCTGACTGGCTGCTTTGCTTTGTTTTATTCCGTCTCTCTCGGCGACGAAAAGAAACGCTAGTTTATGAACGCAACCGGCAGCCGCGGACGCGGCGTGCCGCGCCGTGGGGCCGGCGGTGGCGGTGCGCGCATGTGGCGGCTTGCCTGCCTGCTTGAGAGCCGAGACGGCAAAAGCGTGCCGGGTCCGGGCGGGGCTCGGGACGGAGGACGCCGAGGCCGAGTACGTGAGTCCTCCTCCGGGAAGCGAACAGCGCAGCGCGGCGCAGGCAGAGGTCTCCGGCCGAAACTTCCCGGCAAGTTCACGCACGCCGAGAATGGACGCCTTCGCCCCCACGCAACGTTATCACAGGCATGGCGCGTAGTTCTAGCATGGAAACTCTCCACTGCCTAAACCTGCCGTTGCCAGGCAAAGGGGTTCGGCATGGCTCATTAGCTGGCTGGCTGGTCCAAATGTCTGGTCCGATCGATAGATCCAGCTACCGTGCGACGGGTCACGTGCGTGAGGCGTCCGGTTTGGTGTGTGTTGGCATGGGCCAATCCGTTGTTTGGTGTTTTGCCTCCCGACGTCGGGGAGGTGTAAATGGACTAATGGTCCACCGTCCACGGGAGCGCTTCGGTAGCAGGGTAATCAGCCGCAGGTAGATTCCCGGACAATGCCGGAAGGCACGGGACCCGGGCACCCGGCTCTCGACGCTTTCTTTCTCGCGCGACGCGAACCAAACCACATGTGATGGCCCGCCGGCCGGCCGCTCGCCAACTTTTGGCCGCTGCGACCGCGGTCGTGATGGGAGATAGTATATGGATATTGGATGGGATCCGATGACGCGCTCGATCGGGCGGGGCTCCAGATCGGGGACGCGGTGAGAAACTGACAATACGGGGGTGACTGAAACCGAAAGATATGAGTTAGGCACAGTTCTGGGGTCGTGATCGCGAGCCAGAATCCAGCACACTTCCTTCAGGAGATTTGCTTTCCGCACATGGCTTCCCGGGCCTATACGTACTGTCGCGATCACGCGGTACGGACGGGCATGTTGATCTGCAGACGACATTGCCCAATCAGACGCCTGGGGGTTTTTTAGTATGGATGAGCGAACACTAACCAACGTGGTGGGTGGGGCCACTAGAATGACAGTGGGTAGCTTAGACTCTTTCCAAGTGATATTGGTAATTTAGGACTGCCTGTGTCTTTGGTCATTTGATTCGTGCATTTATTCGCAACGTGCAGCGGATGGATTGCTGTGGCCACCTTTGGAGGTTCTCAGTTCTCACAGGAGCGTATCATTTTGGTTCTTGAGGAACTTGCCAACTCGGAATTTCCGACATCCGCGTTGGATGACTGGCCAGCTCAGAACGAAAATGTTCGACTGTTAGTTAACAGAAAAAAAACAAAGAAATGGAAAAGGAAACAAAACAAAACATAATCGCCTATAAGCAAGCAATGCAAGGGCAGCTAGACATATGTGTAGGAGTTCGTGTTTTCCATTGCCTTTTCCATTAGGCCAGTCTCAGTGCAGCGTTTCATCGCACGGTTACTTAGACCAGAAACTAGGTAACTGTGGAACTCTCCACTCTCTCCTCTGCCATATCATGAAACTCTCATGAAACCCCCACTGAGACTGGCCTTAGACCATGAGAGAGAGAGAGAGAGAGAGTTTTGGCGAGGAGTGTTTGGCTTAAATTTTAGTTGATCCGAAAATTTCTATCAATTTTGCAGGCATTCTCCAAGCTCTTAGTTTTACAGAAGAGCCAGCCAAGCTAATTAGAAGAGAAAAAATAATAACTTGATATATTATCAGAGGTATCAAAACAAAGGAAGTCCTAAGCATCACACTCACATATCTATTTAGCGTATTTAAGTCACATGAATAAGATTGTGATATCTTGTTCACGTAGAGGATGGTTTCCACAATAAACATGCATACAACCAATCCACAGAAAATCCTTAAATGTGAATGCATTACGATAAAATCCTTCAATATGAATGCGTTGTGACCTGCCACTACTTTCAACTCTATCTTTATATAGTTGCGACAAAGATATATGTTTACTTGATGGACAAAATAACTTACCATTTTCGTTGCTTGGCCTCTCTTCACGTTAAAAGAAGCCTAGGCAAAACGACGAGGCAATGAAATCAAAGACTTATACGAGCACATGGTATCCTTAGAAATTTCTGTCTCGCTTGACCAGAGGAAGAACAAGTTATCGTACTCGTTGCTTCGCCCAGCTCCACATTAAGATTAGTCTGGGCAAGATGAGGCAATGAAACCAAAGATTTCTGCGAGCACGTGGTATCCTTGAAAATTTCCGTCTCGCTTGACCAAAGGAAGACTAGGCAAGATCAGGCCGGATACCTTGACGTGCTCGTAGGCTCGTAGCGTCGTGGTATCCTTGTCCCGTTTGGAATGACACGTCCATGTAGTAGCACGTACTCATCGTGCCATTACTTCCTACTGGTAGGGTCCAACGAAAATCTAGTAGCAGGCGTCAGGCATCGTCTGGGCCCGGCCCATCACAACACCAGCCCGCGCGGGTGACCTAACTCCTTCCACTGACAAGACCCCCGCAACCACCACTCAACCGCCACATACCCGCGGCTACCACTCACCACTGCACATGAATCCCCGCTGGGCCCCGCTTTATCAGGAACCCGCGCCGACGTGTCCGCCGCCGCCTACCGCCTCCTGGCACGTGCCGGCCGCCCCCCGCTAACTAACTGCCCGCAACCACCGTACCCACCCGCGCCAGCTGACGCCCCTGCCCCACACAGCACTCGCTTCCCGGGCCCGCGCGTCAGTGTCTGATCGTGAGGCCCCGTGCTCGCGGTACTCCTCCTCCCACCTCGCGTGTACAAATAGGAGGCGACCGACCCGACCGGACCCCGGTCTAATAATCGAGGAGGGGGAGGAAGGAGACCGAGGCCTAGGGTAGCATAGGGTGCTTGCTTGGTCCTGTCCGGTGGGTCTCCTGGCTCCCGCGGCGCAAGTCCGGCGACTGCTTGGCGGCGGCGGCGGCGGCGATTGATCGATCCATGGGTTACTGGTGGGACCGCGTCGTGCTGCCGGTGCGGCGGGTCTGGCTCGGCGTCGCGTCCCGCTTCGGGGTTCGCCAGACAGGTAAGGGCAGCTAGCGGCGGCTGAGGCTCTCGCCGTTCGTCGGCGGCGCCGGCGAGCGCTGGCCCAGGCTGGATTCAATTCGTCTGACTCCGGCGGCGCTGGTTGCTTTGCAGGGCTGTGGAGGCTGCGGCAGGAGGTGAGCACGTGCGAGTACGAGGACGTGCACGTGATGTGGGAGATGCTGAGCCGCTCGGCTTTCTTTGACTTTTCTTCTTCTCTGCTTTTCGGTGCTTGTACCTACTCGTATCTATCTATCGACCTCGCTCCATGGGCTCTGAGACGTACTACTTCCATTCCTCCCCATGTATCAGTCCGTCCTGGCTCACATGATACTGGGGTATGTGAATGAACAGAGCTGTTTGGGGTTTGTGGCTTGTGTTCTCTTGTTTCTCGCTCTCTGTTGCAAAAGCATGGACTTTTTCCTTTTGAATTTGATGACGAGTTTATCTAGGAAGACATAGTATATATTAGAGCATGGTATCGAACCTAAAGTAGTAAATCGTTTATTACTAGACCTGTTGTTCATTCAGGTTTCAGGCAAATCAGTAATCTACGGGGCACAGGGCATCTTCAGTTGAGAAAGCTCGTCAATCATCCTGAACCCTGAATAAAAGAAGGGTTATTTGGATCGGTACCGTTACAATTCTCAGAAGTTGGAGCACGAAGGCCTGCCAGAGCACGAAGTGCTCCCCGACGCAGCCGGACACGAGGTCGTTGCCCCACACATCGCGGTTCTGCACGTTCGCCAGCAGCCCCCACCCCCGCCGCGCCGCGTGCGCCTTGGCGCCGTGGAACCCGCCCCTGTACATCAGCCCCCGCGGCACACGGAAGAATTCCTCCTCGTTCTCCGGCTTTGGGCTTCTTCGTCTTGGGCGGCGGCGGCAGCTCGTCTACCTCCAGGTCGGAGTCTTCAAGAAGCTAGCTGCCGCAAGCCCCTCCCTGTCTGCTCCTGCGATCCCAAATCCAAGCAAATAACAAGCACGCAAGTAAAATCCGGTTCCCAAATCCGAGCAAGCAAATCCACCTGCTCCTCCCTCCAATTTATTGCACGCCTGCTGCTCACCCTCCCTGATCTCTCTCCATCAACGCCAGCAGCAAGCAGCAGCCTTTCTCTCTGCTTCTATCCTCCACCGAACAAACAAGTTGTAGCGGCCATGGCGTCCCAATCTCCATCTCCGGCGCCGTTGGCCATGCTCCGCTGCACCGAACCGCTCCGCCGCGCCGCTGGCTGTGCTCCGCCGCACCTAACCGCTCCGTCGCACCGCGCCGAGCTGCTGCCGCGCCGCTGGCCATGCTTCGTCGCGCCGCGCCCAGCCGCTGCGCTCCACCTCGCAACAGCAGCAGCAACAGCGCGCGCGGTGGGGAGGGAACGCAGGGGCCGGGGAAGGGAGCGGGAAGGATGGGAGCGGCCGCCGGTTGGGGGAAGAAAGAGGAAGAAGAAGATGACAAGTGGGTCCCGCACGTCAGTGATAGGGGAGGGTAGCTGTAACAAAGTATACGTATTTGTATACGACTGTAACTGGGCCCAGGGTGTCTTCATACGTATTCTGTGGTATTTTTGTGAGAAACCACGAATTGTAATGGTATGTTTCCAAATAGATAAATTGTAGTGTTATATCTCCAACTTCTGAAAATTGTAATGGTACTGTAGAAGAAGGGAGTGGCCGACTACGAAGATGCTAGAAGATGATTTTGCCACGTTACATAATGACTGCCAATTGATAATCCTTCTTCAAACCCCGTCATCATTCAGAGAAGCCGCTAGGCGCACAAGATCTCTGACGGGTCATTCCAATACTCCTCGTGTTGATGCAGCTCTGTGCGTAGTTTTCAGCTCTTACTGAAGCGATCAGTCTCACAAATCATCGCCCAAGGGACGATGGCCTCTCTTTACCCAACCGATATGTCCCTTCAGGCTCACTTCAGCTAGTCTCAACTGATACCTACTGGCTACTGACTACTGAGCCCTATCATCTGATGAACAACCCTGTTACTTCTTTGCGCCAGTAACTTCAGGCGTAAGTATTCTCGGAAAGAAAATTAAAGAAAAATTTGGAGGGAGCTTTCGGTCGTTGGACTTTTCGCCTTTAGCATCTCTTGGGCCCTGGCAAAAGACGAGGGCCAGGGGCGCCCTGATTTTTAATGCCAAGCCCGCCCTATCCCACCGGCGGCCACGGGCCATGGCAGTTTTCTGCCCCTTCTTTGGATTCTGCTCGGATGCATGCTGCTGTCGCCCGCGGAAATCCGCACGGGCTCCTGTCACTTAAGTCGAGTGCTTTTTGCATAATAGTTTTTTCTCTGACATTTCGTTTAGACAGCATGATTTGTTAGTTGTTACGTAATATAGTTGGGGTGTACATGTACAGTTTCCCTTTCACTTTCACAGGCCTGGGATGACTGAGACTGATGGATAATGTTCAGAGTACAGGAAAACAGCATCTGTAGACGAGTGCTATGACAGTTGATGCGGATTAGCCAGTAGCTTGTCGGCATCATGATTAGCAGCAAGTCGCAGCCTATTACATCGAAATAAAACGGCATGTCAATGCGCATCCTTTCTGACAGGGTCTCCAATAAAACGGCCGGTATGATTATGCCCGCTTTATATTGTTTTTGAGGCTGCAACCGTTGATGATGCCTGCCGCACCGCAGCGTCTCGCCTCGTGTATGAAAAACAATAAAGCCGGGCCCACGATCATATGAGTGGTTCTCGCACTTGTCAAGCTTTTTTGTTTTTCATTTTTTTTTGAAAATAAAAGCTGGAGCCCTGCTATATCATATAAGAAGGGGAAGCATGCAAAGTTCTACAAAGTTATTATTACATAAATTGGTAACACTCAAACTCTCATAAGACAATAACATGAATAACTAAAGGCCTCCTGGCTGCGGCTGCTCCTCCCCACAGGCTACTCTCCTCAGCTTGATTTCTTCCAGTACCTGAACAACACTCTCACCGGTGACGCTGTTATATGATCAAAGATTCTTCTATTCCTTTCCTTCCAGAGATTCCAAGCTGTGTAAATCAGCAAGGCCGCAACCACACGTTTAGCCTCCCTAGGTGCTCGCTGGATCATTGAATTCCACCATTGCACAAGGTTTGTACCATCGGCCGGCACAAGAACCAGACCATCTGTCCAGATGCTTACCCGGAGCCAGACTTCTCTTGCAAATACACAATGTAAACAGATGTGCTCGGCCGTCTCCTCTCGCTGGTCACATAGAGGGCACATCGGGTTGCAGGGCCAGTTTCGAGCTTGAAGCTTGTCTGCCGTTAAAATTCTACTTTGCAATAGCAGCCAAGCAAAGAATTTGTGCTTGCCTTCCGCCTTCGCTCTCCATACAGCATTGCAGTTGTAAGTGCAGAACGATCCAGCGAATTGGATAGCATAGGCAGACTTGGAGGAGTAGTTACCATTAGGAGTCCACTTCCAAACAATTTCATCTTCGCTGTCCGTCAGCTGCACATCCTGAACCAGCATCCACATCTCAATGAGCTCAGCCAATTCCTCATCCGTTGTCATTCTCCACAGCCCTCTAGTCCAATTATCATTTTCTAGATCTTGGGCCACGGTTTGATTCGTTCTCCAAGCTAATTTGAATAGATTTGGAGCAATGTCCCTCGGTGCTCGCCCTTCTATCCAAGCAGATTCCCAGAATCTCGCTCTCTGCCCATTGCCAAGGTACACAACAGTACTAGCCCTGAAGAGTTGCCTGTCAACATCATTAACCGGCAATTCTGATCCAACCCATGGCCTCTCTGAATCCTTCCATTCAAACCAGAGCCACCTCAGCCTCAAAGCTCGGCTAAACCGTTCCAAGTCAAGAACCCCCAAACCTCCCAGATCTTTTGGTCTTTGCACCTTAACCCAATTTACCAAACAGTGGCCTCCCCTCGCATCATCAGTACCCTTCCAAAGGAAGCTCCGACGTAGTTTGTTCATACGCTTGATGACCCATTTCTTTGGAGCGAACACGGTTAGGAAATAAGTGGGCATCGATGACAGCACATTGTTGAGAAGTTTGAGCCGGCCTGCTTTGTCCAGTAATTTTCCTTTCCAAGTTGGCAGCCTGTTAGCCATCTTGTCTATAAGCGGTTGAATGTCCACTCTTCGCAATTGTCGAAGGTGCAGAGGGAGACCCAAATACGTGCAGGGAAAGTTCTGTATTGTACAGGCAAAGCCCTCCATGACATGCTGTAAATCCAGTCCCTCACACTGTATGGGGTACACCGCACACTTGCTAATGTTTATTATTAAACCCGACACTTGCCCAAAAAGGTGGAGGATGTCAGCCACTGTTTCAACGTCTTCTTTTACAGGATTGATGAAGATTGCCGCATCATCTGCATATAAACTTACTCGGAGCTTGGCAGTGTTGTTGTTGATTGGTGTCAGAATGTTGTTGGCCGTTGCAAACTGCAGCATCTGTTGCAGGGGTTCCATTGCAAGTATGAATAGCATAGGTGAGAGGGGATCCCCTTGCCGAAGTCCAGCGTAGTGTTTGTACCATTGTCCTCTTGCTCCATTCATCAGTACTGCAGTAGAGGAGGAAGCCAACAAGTTGGACACCCAACCTCTCCATCTTGCCCCAAAACCAAGCTGCTCCAAAACTTCCAATAAGAAATCCCATCGAACCGAATCAAAGGCCTTAGCAATGTCCAACTTGAGGAAGAGACCAGGATGTTTGTTTCTATGCAAAGCTCTGATTAGATTCTGCGTGTAGAGAAAGTTGTCATGTATGCTACGTCTCTTGATAAAGACACTCTGTGCTCTAGAAACAATTGTGTTCAGCTCATTGCCCAAACGTGTTGCTAGCAGTTTAGAAATAATCTTAGCAATGGAGTGTGTCAGGCTAATTGGCCTAAAGTCACCAATTCTTTTTGCATCAGCCTTCTTCGGAATCAGAACAATATGTGCTGAGTTCAAATGTGAGAGATGCTGGCCATGCAAGTCATAGAAATAGTTAACAGCCTGCATGATGTCCTGCCCAAAGATTTCCCAGTTACTCTTAAAGAACAGCCCAATGTACCCATCCGGTCCAGGCGCTTTATGAGGCGCCAGATCAGCTATAACTGATTGCACCTCCTGCACTGTGAATTGCTCCTCCAGGTGCTCAAGACTATGCCTGGTCAGTCCCAGTTCCTCCCAGTTTAGAGTTGCCAGTTCCTCCCAGTTGTTTTTCATTTTACTCGGAGGATATACATTCAACGAAGCATTATCTATCCCACATGACATATGCACGTACGCATGCTTAATGAACACGTACTAGTTATTTTTAGCTGGATTATTCCTGAAAGTTTGTTATATGCCTGCAGTCGGTCGGCAGAGGCATGGTTTAGCTTGAGAGCGTGCGTGGTCCTGTTCATTTTCATATGCGTCAGGACCATTCCCCTTGTGTTAATTTAGTTCTGGCAGTTCTTATGTCAGGAGGTATAACTGTAATTTAAGGATCATCTATCACTACAAATTGGATTCATCAGCAAATATCACGCGTGCATAAAATCAAAGGTGGACTCAGCAAACATACACCTCTGCCTACAACACAACACCTGATGCACCTCTGCCTACAGCGCGTGGTGGCAACCTCCTCATCCTACGCCGAGTTCCGGCAAGACAGCCGAGGGTATTCCCCCTTGCAGTCATAAAATGGTCAGAGTTAATGTTAAGTTCACATATGTGCTAAGTCTCAAAGAAATGATATTTTGATGGTATAAATCAAAATTAGATCTTTTAATGGTATATATACAAATACAAGACTATCTTGTCCATTTGAAACATAGTTGTGGTTGGTTTTAATATAGCATGATATACTTTAAGTACGTTTGGTAGTTGTGAGCTTAAGCATGCAATGTTTCTGCCTGTCTCAACGAATATTTGTTTAGATCGATACTATTTTGTTTATGCTCTACGTATTGCATCCATAGCCATGCATGGACACTCAACCACGGTTGCCCAGTATCCATGCCTTTGCAAAAAACAAAACTACTAACTTTTATGGGACTTTGGTGCGATCCTACCGCCGTCAAATTTGAATTTTTCACGTGGTCTATTTATCGTTGCTCCGTGATATATATATATATATATATCCAAAGATGAATTTTTTTGATGGTATAGATCCAATTTTCCCTTCTAAGTTTTGGGACCTACAAATACAAGACTATCTTGTCCATTTGAAACATAGTTGTGGTTGGTTTTAATATAGCATGATATACTTTAAGTACGTTCGGTAGTTGTGAGCTTAAGCATGCAATGTTTCTGCCTGTCTCAACGAATATTTGTTTAGATCGATACTATTTTGTTTATGCTCTACGTATTGCATTCATAGCCATGCATGGACACTCAACCACAGTTGCCCAGTATCCATGCCTTTGCAAAAAACAAAACTACTAACTTTTATGGGACTTTGGCGCGATCCTACCGCCGTCAAATTTGAATTTTTCACGTGGTCTATTTATCGTTGCTCCGTGTATCATACCCGTTGCAACGCACGGGCATTTACCTAGTCGTTATCTAAGATTCTAATACGAGTGTGTCTAGCTGATGTTTATATATTGCTTGGCACACGCAAAACAATCCGAGCATTCCAATCAGTGGCCGAACGGCGCGGTGTGCGCGATACCACTGGCATCGAGGCTGCGGCCGGCCGAGAGGCTGATGGGGACGCAACAACGGCTCGTCGATCACGTACGCCGGTCATGTTGTTCACTACCGGAGCCAGAGAGTTTGCCGTGCGCCCGCAAAGCCTCAAATACGTACGGTAAAGTCTTTTACTGTGAGTCTGGTCTAGACGCACGGTAAACATTGACGGCCGTCGCTTTCCGTCGCCCGTTGGACGGACGGCGCACGAGCTATGCACGTGCCAGGTAATTTGCCGTGCGGCGTTCGTCGGACGCACGGCAACAAGTTTGTTTGCCGTGCGCCGTCTTCCTGACGCACGGCAAATGAGTATTATGTCGTGCGCCTTTGTTTTACCGTGCGCTTTTCCTCCTGCGCACGGTATTATTGTTGTTTACCGTGCGCCCGATATTAAGCGCACGGCAAACGCCTGCACGCACGACATACTCACGTTCTCCGGTAGTGGTTGGGGGCATCCAGCGTCTCGATCGTGTGCTTACATGCATGTTTGTGTCGTGTGTCGGCAGCTTATTGTATTGAAATTATGTAAACAATCCTGATTAGGTATATGCTAGGGACGAGACGACAAAGCTGGGGCGGCCGTAATGGCCTATCTCGCAGCTGCAGCTCCGTAGACGCCTACGTATGCTTAGTTTCTTTGTACATGCATGACTATATGGGGATTTTTGTCATAGAAAACTAGAGTGCCGGGGATCGATCCGTTTTCACACTGGCAAAGTTTTCACGGAGAAGAATAGTTGTTCTATCAGCTGAGAGAGCGCGACCACAACCGCCGGCTACCGGGTGCGTAGCTCTCCCACCTCCGGCCGGGGACCTTGCTGTTTTGGGCCTTCCGACTCCGAGGGAGCCACGCAGCCACACGCCGGTTTCAGCTAGCTCTCGCGCGCCAACGCGGCCACGCGCCCTCATGCCAATGGCCACCAGTCGCTGGGCGCGCGGCGGTGGGCGCACGGGCATGGGTGCACCTGCATTTGTCCGTCCGTACCAATGATATTTCCCCACGGGCCACGGCAGGCAACCGCGCGCGCCGATTGGACCACGCCTTCTGGGTTTCGTGCGCCTTGACTTGGAGCATGGGAATAATTAGAGTCATGATATTTTGTGTGTGGTCTGCCAGATGGTAATGGTTTCATCAAAGCAAAGGCGACAAGTCAAATTTTCAAAAAAAAAAAAGCGACAAGTCACAGCTCAGAAGTGTAAGAACACTGCAAGAGAGCCAGGTGTAGTACTACATTACGTCGCTAGTACCCGTAAGTACCCGTGCTACATTACGTCGAAGATAGGAATAGGATTATATCCTATCGAAGTGGTTTTCTTGCTACAGCCTACTACAAGATTACAAACTAAGTTGCTAAGAAGTTATTACAACAGGATGATGGGAAGATTGAAATTTTGGTGTCAACAGAAAGATATAGAAAAATGCGTGTGTCTAGCACGGTCATGCAAGCGTGGAAATGAATCCTTTGCCATCTATCGAGATCAAGACGGTTAACTCCTCGTATACAGATCAAAAGGAAAAAAAAATCAAGACAGAATTGTCACCATTAGACGCCAAAGTTGTCAGGTGATTATCATATGTTGCATATGTGATCGGAACTCAATCATTCTCCTGTGGCTTACAAGTGGGCTCCATGTGCTCTCTTTACCTTTTCGTGGTTTCTTCCTGATGATGGCATCACTTGTCTAGAGTTCAGCGTTCGAATTATCTCAGCCGCTGGTGAACTTAAGAGGACTAGAGGAGTGAGCTCCTGTCAGAGTGGGCCATAGTGCATGGTGGGCCGCTAGTGGGCCTTTTACGACGGATCTGGCTCCTTCGCCCAAGAAGAGGTTGCCAACCAACACGGGTGCAGTGTGCAGGACGTTCGGGAGATCCGCCGCCCTCCGCCATCCCATTCCCATGGGCGGATCCGGCCGGCCCAAGGCGGCAAGGCCCTAATCCAGGTGCGGCCCACAGTACTCAGAAATCCAATGGACTTCGCCTGAAATCCACCGATTTTGCCGTCCTTCCCATTCCCTCTGCTCCCCCGCACCGCACCTCGTCGCCGTCGCCGTTGCTGCGACCGCCGGCGCACCCCTCCACACCCATATCCATCAGCACCATCGGCCACCGCCTTCGCACGACCGCGCTTGCAACTCCGGGTCGCCGCGGTCACGCGAGCCCCGCGGCCGGCCACCCCGATGCCGCTGACAGGCTGGAACCCTCTGGCGCCCGTCCTCCAGACCGTCGCCGCCTTCTCCCGCCACCTCGTCATCGCCCCCGACGGCGGCCCCGAAGACCAGAGCCTCCGCCCGCTCCTCTCCCTCTCCCTCACCTCGCCGCAGGCGCCCCCGCCGCCGACGGAGGTCCTTAAGGCAAGTCGTTCTTCTCTGACCTCGCGCAGGGTGACCTGTGAGTAACGTCTTGGAGTGAATGCGCAGGAGAAGGATGCCAAGGCGGCGCCGCTGACGAAGGAGGAGGTCGGGCGGGCCACGTGGATGCTGCTCCACACCGTTGCAGCGCAGGTGCTCGATCTCTTGCCTCTGTGAGTAGCACAACGAAGCACAAAAACAGTTCGGCATTAGCCTGAAGATATTTTCTAGTTCACATTATGGATTATCGATTGAAACTGTGAATGCAGGACACGGATTATTCATGTATCATAGCACATTTGCATTTGATTCCTACTAAATACGTGACTTGTATTTCAGTTCCCTGATGAACCAACGAGGCAGCAAAAACGTGATGCAAAGGAGCTGGTAAGTACTGAGAGACGGCCCTGTTAATTTGCTTTAGAGTTGGAACACTTGGGAAACCTCTGCTGTTGTTTTGGAACATGTGTAAAGATTTGCTGTAACTAGTAATTTACTCTTGGTCAAGTAATAGATGAATTCAGAAATGGCACTCTGTTGATGCCGCCGCCGCCGGAGGTCCTCAAGGCAAGTCGTTTTTCTCTGACCTCGCGCAGGGTGAGGTGACCTGTAGGTAACGTCTTGGAGTGAATGCGCAGGAGAAGGATGCCAAGGCGGCGCCGCTGACGAAGGAGGAGGTCGGGCGGGCCACGTGGATGCTGCTCCACACCGTTGCAGCGCAGGTGCTCGATCTCTTGCCTCTGTGAGTAGCACAACGAAGCACAAAAACAGTTCGGCATTAGCCTGAAGATACTTTCTAGTTCACATTATGGATTATCGATTGAAACTGGAATGCAGGTCACGGAAGTATCATAGCAAACATTTGCATAAATTGATTTGTTTACCTGAGGGGTGTGGAAGGGAATACATTGTTTGATTTATGAGTTTCTTTTGGATCTCATTAGCGTGAAATTTGATTCCTACTAAATATGTGACTTGTATTTCAGTTCCCTGATGAACCAACGAGACAGCAAAAACGTGATGCAAAGGAGCTGGTAAGTACTGAGAGACGGCCCTGTTAATTTGCTTTAGAGTTGGAATACTTGGGAAACATCTGCTGTTGTTTTGGAACATGTGTAAAGATTTGCTTTAACTAGTAATTTACTCTTGGTCAAGTAATAGATGAATTCAGAAATGGCACTCTGTTGATGTTACTGCCTGAAAAACCTAAAGGATAAGTTTCATGTTGTTTGAGTACATTTACAAAATCCTCCAGGCTCTAATCCCTTTCGTCATTTCTAGCTTCGGCTTGCTTTCTTAAGTGCGTGTACGCTTAGTTTAGCATGATTAGATGGCACATTTAGAAATAAAATGCCATAAGCTATGTATTACTAGATTACCACTAAATTTCCATCAGGAACAGTAAGTTAGTCTAAAACATATCTTTTAGGTGAGTAAGGGGAATGCAGGAGTAACTAAACATTAGTGCATTAAGAAGGGAAACAGAAGCATGATTTTCTTTTCCTTAGGGATTTTCCTTTTCCCCATTGCATTGCTTTCATTCTGGGTTACTATTTACGCACAAAGATAACATTGCTACTGGTTTGCATGTTCAGATGCATATAATATCGAGACTATATCCTTGCAAAGAATGTGCTGATCACTTCAAGGAAGTTTTGAAGTAAGCAATGACCACCAACATCTTCGATAAATTGCAATGCCTATTTAATGCCTTTTTTATTATATAAACGAAATGGTTCTGTGCACTACAAGTTTATCCCTTTTGAAAATGTTTTCGCTTGATTCCTTGACAGTTTATGTTTTATGATGTGATCTAAAATCATCACATAATAACTGTGATTCCATGCCACTGCAATACGAAAATGTGTTTGAATCATAGATGTTGACGCTCTACTCTATTGATTTGGCTGAACACTATCATTCAGTGTTAAACAATTTTTTATGTGTACGATGCACATGACGATTAAACTCTTAACACACACACACACACACATGGTTTTGGTTCACAGACACTAAATTGACATCTTATAACAATCAATCACAGTTGTCGTTAGTGTTTATATTTATTTATGAAGCTCATTTCATCAATAGCTGATATCAAACATGGCTGAATTATCTGTCATTTCTTGTTGTCTGAATATTCTTGTAAAGGAGAACTATTCAATGGCTGGGTATGTTTTAGTTGTGCAGTGCTACCCCATTATCCTGTTGTTTTTATTCCATTATTTTCTCTTTTTTAAATTCAGTGATAACTATTATCTTTACCATGTAGTGAACTTTAAACTGATTTAATTATGTGTTTTATTTTGTAGAGCAAATCCTGTGCAGGCAGGATCTCAGGCTGAATTCTCCCAGTGGTTATGTTATGTGCACAACGTGGTTAATCGGAGGTAAGTCAATACAGTCAGCTTTGAGCTGTTGCTTGTTGTTGCCTTCGAAATCATCTAAGGCATTGTAGTGTTGAATCTGTTTCTATAGAATCATAGGAAAGATAAGCTCTCAGGGCCAAAAGGAGGAAAACTGAGGCATTGTACATATTTGGCACCCTTTTATTCCTTACCTTTAGGGGTACGTCAGTCTGCAGTTTGAGAGTAGATGTTTCCATTCTGTATTATCATATTTTTGCATAATTTTCCGGACTTCTGCCCTCTACTTTTGAGACTGTTCTTATGTGTTGCCGATCTGAGCGTTTGTGGTTGTCTTTTGCAGCCTTGGGAAACCAATATTTCCTTGCCAGAGAGTAACTGCTCGATGGGGTAAGCTGGATTGCCCCGAGCGCACGTGTGATCTAGAAGGCTCCAACGACATCATGCCAAATCGATGACGCAAACAAGAAAACTTCTGGACTGTATACCTCAATGGGTGTTTTTAAACAAACTAGTAGAAGAACAATACTACCAGGGAGATGAGGAAAGAGAATTCAGGACGCCATGCCGACATAGCAGAGCTGCTACCTGCATCTTGTATCCTTGGTGTTGTTAGTACTATTGTAGTATTGTTGGATATGAATCTGACCCTTGATATTTGTACTATGTACAATTTTAACATCATATCTGTGATCCAATTTTGTTTGAGCTACTGACCGTGTTCCAATTTTTGGCTAGGTTTTATGCATGTTCCCTAGTCTGAAGTCCGATGCTTTCTCTATCTATCAAACCATGGGCTGTGTTTAGTTCCAAAAAGTGTAGGAGAAAGTTTGGAAAAAATATCACATCGGACACTGTAGCGTACTGTATCACCTTTCGTTTGTTTGTGGTAAACATTGTCCTATCATGACCTAACTAGGCTCAAAAGATTCATCTCGTCGTGTACATCAAAACCATGCAATTAGTTTTTTTTATTTATCCATGTTTAATGTTTCATGCATGAGGAGAGAGATTTGATGTGATAGGTAGATAGTGATGTTTGGAGAGAGAATTTTGGGAATTTTGGTGATGAGATGAGGAACTAAACACACCCATCATAGCGGCCCAAACATATTTGCAGCCGACTTATATCTGAACAGTTTTGTATAATATCGCAGTTCACAGGAGTCAGGAGTGTATACTTTGGCCCTGTTTAGATCTAAAGTTTCTACTTCCAAATTTACTATGCAAAAAGAAGATTCCCATCATATCAAAATGTCATAACATGCATGGAGTACCGGCTAGGTCCGCCCCTGGCTACTGACCATGTTCCTACATTTATTTTTAGCTAGGTTTTATGTATGTTCCCGAGTCTGAAGTCCGATGCTTTCTCTATCTATCAAACCCTAGCGGCCCGAACATATTTGCAGCCGACTTATATCTGAACAGTTTTTGTATATTATCGCAGTTCACAGGAGTCAGGAGTGTATACTTTATTATATAGAAAAAAATCTGGAAAACAGGATGATGTTATAACTGGAAAGTCAGGACCAACAACACCTGCAGCATGGCCATTAATGCGAGCAAATCGGGCGAGAGCGGAAATGCATGGAGGCCACCTTCCTCGCTTTCCCCGGCCATTTTTCTGCAGCTCCTCGTTGTTGGCAATGACATAAATTCTGTCGTCTTATCACATCATTTTTTTAATCCCATGCTGACATGTAGCAGTAATGCCAATGAAATTGCTTCACGCATGGGCCTGTCCTGTCTTAAGAAGAGGAGCTGCAGGAAGCCAAAGGCAACGAAGCACAACCGAAGCCGCACAAGCATTTGAAACTTTGAAGCATTGTGCTTGCTCAGGGTAGGAGATGAGGCGTCCCTCTGTGCAGATTTTGCTGATATTTGCATTTGTTGGGGGAAATCTGGTCACAGGCATCGTCTGTAACGAACGAAGCGCCAAGATTTCCACAGGTACACACAGCAGACCACCTTATCTCCGGCAATCTTTCTGTATTTTTCTTCTTTCACTTTGTTTTTTTTTCCCGAAGTGATCTCCTGTCACTTTGGTCATATAGCTCCTGTTCTTTCCCTTCTTTCTTGTCAGTTTTGGAGTAAAGGGTGATAGTTACAGGCTTGTTGCCTGAGTAATGATCTCATATTGAGTTCACGTTTAATGATGGGTATTTGAAAACAATGTTGATAGTGTTCTCAAAAAAAAAAGAAAACAATGTTGATAGGATCTGCTGCTATTTTTCTCGAAATTAAAAGAAAAGAAAGGCATAAGATCTGAATCATCTGATGACTTTGGTAGCTCAACATAACAATGTGAACTTTGATACTCCCCTTCCCTTTTTTGGGCAGTCTTCTCTTCAAGCAAGAATACCGTTGGAAGCATATGCTTGGTGGAAAAGGTCTCCAAAGTTACCTGTATAAACCCTATACTAACATAAGTCTCTGGAGTTCACTTCACTGATCTCTACTTACCATATAAACTATATCTTGCAAAGCTCCATGTATATATGCATCTTATCCATTAAAACCAGTACCCCCACTCTTTTCAAAATGCAGGGCTGCATCTCCGGAGGTCATTTTGACTGTTAATATCTCATATATCGGGACCATGAAATCGATATCATACCAAGTACTTTTGAACCAATGCTAGTAAATATCTACTGTATAATCTACAAGTTCTCGATTAAAGACCAAGTTTAAGTCTTGAAATGCACGTGTGCCTTGCAAAAAATAAAGAGGGAATATATGGTGTACCAATTTTTGCCCGCAACTAAATGTATGGACTTCCGACAGTTGTGGTTGTGATGCTGGTTATTTAGGCTGTAGGTGCTGTTTTGACTAGTTGGTTCTGTTTTGTTCTCTCAACATCTTTTTGCTAAGCAATGATTGAGATTATATGCAGGGAATATATGGGCTATGGCTGACAATTAGTTACATTCATTGCAGATCCAGGGTATGGAAGCATTGAACTAAATGGCAGGAGACTAAAGGTGTGTGCTAACTGTCCTGCATTCCCTAGATCACCAGAACCATAGATCACCACTGCTATAGTCTGTATGCATTCAATTTTTACACCACTTACCTCAATGTATTTTTTCATGAGAAGAGAATAATGTTAGTCGGAATATATTTTCTCAGCAGTAGTGTTGGTATGTTGACTATTAGTAACCAATACGACATGTGTTTCTTGATATATCTTTCTTGAGGCAGCTATTTTCCGTTACTAATCAGAGGGCAAACCATGCTCTTAGAAATGATTCATCATTTACCATTTTTCAGGAACAATATAATTTTGCGATCCGAAAGACAAGGGGGCTGGAAAATATTAGGACAGATGACTACCAACCTGTTGATCCAAGCCCAAGCTCCAAAGCCACTATCGGACCAGGTCCAATTGAGCATGGCACACCGATTCTTCCTTATGTACCACGGTACCCGCCGCCCTCTGGTCACCCTAAGGACGCGCCCCCTGCTGAATCCCCTGTATCCCCTTCCACTTAGACGCACACTGAAATTATCCAAATCTGCTATAAACCCCGATGTTGTCAAAGTCTGCTTTGTTATACTGTTTTTAATGTTTTCTAGTGTACCATATGTCTGAAATGTTAAGTGTTTTGGGAGTCACCTAAATGCTTGAGCGGTGCTTTCCGTTGAATGGTGTTCAAGTGTTCATGAATCAGCTTCTAATAGATGGTGTTTTTTTTTTGCAGTGGTGAATTAGCTAGCTTTTAAAATATGGAGTACATGCTTCTATTATGAACATAACCGTTCACGATCATTTTCTGATTTACTCAGTTGCTAAGGGACACTTTCGACTTTCCCGTTCCAAAAGAATAATACTCTCACATTTCGTATTTTTTGGATAGAGAGAGCACTTATTGAATATCAAGCTTTGCTGGTCAATATTACGTTACCCGCCAAAAAAAAAATATGAGGTAGATTTTAAGTTGAATCGGTGCTGAATTATCATGTGGCCTTGCGAACGGATGTATCAGCAACGTATCTGGAAAGCCAACATGCATTTCATTGAGTTTTGTTAGGAATCCTCACGTGAGGAGTTTGAAGGTTTTGCGAACATGGCGAACACGAATTCGGGTCGGTTCCGGTGATCGGCATTTACACGCCGGTCCTCCGTCGCTAGTAGTACGCCGGACTACGGAGAGCGTCCGCGATCACCTTCTATCTTGAAAGGAAGCGTGTCGAGCCGGCGGGAACGGGAAGGACCCGCGCGCGCAGATAGGCCTGAGCCATGCCGAAGCGGTTGACAGCAGCCAGAAGGATTTTTTGCCATGGATTACAGCGACGAGAACAGCGACGCGCCCCGAGCTCCTGCACGACACGGCGACGCGGGCCCTGGCCTGGCCGTCGGCCCTGCCAACCCCGACGAGCTGCAGTGTAGAACCGCCCAATTTGCACTCGATTTAAATGAATCGCCGAACGTTCCAATAAGATGAGAGCTAACACGTGCCCATCTTTCAACGAGCCATGTGTTAGCCCACATCTAAAGGACACGTAGTCAAGCCTAATTCACTTAAAGCGAGAGCAAACCCGGTAGTCCCGGTATGTGTTCAACATGCCCAAGATCAAGCACACATACCGTTTACAAATTTCTCATCACCACATGAACCATAGAGGATAAATTTTAGACATTACAAGAAGTCAACATAAAGTTTACAAGTTCAACATAAACATAAGTGTCATAAGTTTGGTGATTGTTTCCCTAACTTCAAACTCTTAAAGTAAACATTAACTCGCAGTGGAAAGAAGGGATAAACAATGGTGTTGTTGCCCAAGAACACCATTGATGCAAGCATTGGCCGCACAAACTATTCATCACCGACATTGGGGTAACACCACTTCCGGATCTCCTGCAACTTTGGTAACCGCAGCACCATGAGTACAAAAAGGTACTCGCAAGACTTACGCAATATATATAAGCAAGGATTATGCATATGGATGTAGCAAGGAATGCGGCTTTAAGGTTAAGTAAAGTTTGCAAAAGCATATCTCACCCTACCTTAGTTTTTGACCATTAGCAAGAGAAATAACACCCTATGGACAGCTAGCAAGTTTTATTAATCTTACCCAAACCCACCACAAGTTTTAGTGATTTAACGTGAATATCCTCATATAAACATACAACATGAAACATTGGAACATATAGCATAACCGAACGAGAACTTAGCGAAGAATACATTGAACTTGAGCTTGCTCATAACCGAGAGCGCGGCAATTCGAATTGATTTAACCTTGCAAGGGTGTACTCTTTTTTATCCACACGACACGAGGACCATGCGGCTCGCCCACCCCGCTAATGGTGGACAAGGGGGTACTCATGACAACCCTTCCCAAAGAGCCCCGAACTTTTGAGACACGCCTAGCTTGTGCGGAGGCAACACTAGGTCCACCGGGGACACCCCTAGGTCCCTCTACATAGCCCGCGGCCACACATCTCGGACCGTGCCCCAAACGAACAAGACACCTAAGATAATGGGCTCATCCTTACCATTATGTTGGATATGTGGTAGCACGAAAAGATGCTCAAGACAAGGTCATCCACGGACGGGCCTTAAACGACTCGAGCGGTTCTATGTCACCAACTACGCTCTCGTGACCCTACAATCCGCCCAAGTCTCGCAACCACCTTTATCAACATGAACCATCATTAACCAACATGTTCCATCATTCTAGTATCAATGTTATTGACCAAAGACTCCCTTCCCTTGACCCCAAAGACCTTTCTCTAACATCTAAGCATAGCTAAGCACTTAGTAAATTAAATAAGCATTAATCCAACTAAAGGGTGACAAAGAAAAGTCATTGAAAATCAAGGAAGGTAATAAAGATCATAGGTTCTACAAATGCATAGTACATAATATAACCCGATTCAACCCATAGCAATATAGTAATCAATTTATTGTAAAACAAGGGTTTAGAAGATGCTTAGCGGCTTGCCTTGGTTATCCGCGGGTTCGACGACCATTTCAACTTCGGGCTCAAACGCGGGCTCAACGGCTTCGCTCTCCGGCGTTTTGTTTTCTAGAATTTATGAATGTATGCATGCATTAGAATGATGCACATGAGAATGCTTATGAAATGCATCAAGCAAATAAACACAACCATGACAAGGCAAGGAAATACATTTAGCAAGCAAGCACTAGAAAAATAATTACTTAAGCATACATAACTTAGCCATCAAGATATTGCTCAATTAAAATTATATATGACAGAAATATTCCAAGGTAAACTTACTGCAACAGAATATTGACCTGACCATTTGATGGAGTTGGATTCATATTAACATCTATTTTCATGTAATAGCAGCAATTAAATTAAAACTAGCAGCCCTAAAGTATATAAATCAGGAAACACATACAAACAGAGAATAAAAATGCCAAAATCATTGTTATCATGAACTAGACAGTGACATAAGACTAACAGAGTTGGATTCACTATTTTATCATATTTCTGCAATTTAAGATAAATGCAACAAGTTCCAGCCCTAGAACAATAGATTAAACTAAAACAGTAGGGAAAAGGTTCAAACAGTGAACTTGATCTACTTTTCTGGGTAGAGAATGATTCAAGGAACCTAACAAAGTTGGATTTACAATTTTTGGAGCAATATACAATTTAACATCCATTTTTCATCCCTAGAGCAAATAAATCCATAACTCAAAAAGTAACACAGTAGCATGACAGTTTCGTATTTTTAGATCATAGAGCAACATCACTGGAATCTACCAAAACAAGAATCACGATTTTTGGATCTGCACAGGATTTACTAAAAATCACGCAATAAACAGCACACACATATATACACAGCAACACATGCACAGCACAGCAGCAACTTGGGCCGAGATTTAGATCCGGCCCAGCAGCAGCCCGAGGGAGCAGCCCAAGGCCCAGAAGTGGCCCAGCCGTGGCTGCGCGCCCAGAGCGCGCATGGCGCGCGGCGGTGCGACGCGGCGGTGGCGGCGCAGCAGCGCCGGCGACGGAGGGGCCGGAACGGCGGCGAAGAGGAGAGCACGTCGCATAACAGGGAACGGCAAGCTCACCGGTGTGGGTCTCGGGGAGGATTGGCGGCGGGGAGGAGGTCGACGACGAGCGGCGGCGGTCGACGGAGAAGTTCTAAGAGACAGGAGCTACACGAAGTGGGAGAGAGAGGGGTGATGGTCGGCGAAGCTTGCGGCGGTGCGGGAACGCGCGAGGCGGGTGACGAGAGGCAACGTGGCTTACCGACGGCGACGAACGGCGGTGAGCCGCAGAGCTCCGAGCGGGCGGCGCTAATGGTGGAGGAGGTGAGAGCGGCTAGGGTTTCTCAGGGGCCGGCGGCTTCGTTTTATAAGAGAGGAGAGGGAGGCTCGGCTGGGGAGAGAGGTGCGGCCGCGGCGAGATGCCGGGGCGCCGGCCGGTGCGTGGCGGCGACATGGCGACGCCGCCCGCGGTGCCCAATCTCCGTGCGAGAGATGACGCGGCCGGGAGTTGGAGCAGGAGAGAGGAGAAGGAAAGGATGACAGGTGGGGTCCACGGTGGGGTTTTATTTTTCCTTTTCTTTTTTTGGGTCGTTACATGCAGTACCTCCCCAAGCTCCTGGCCGACCGCCGGCGGCCGGCAGTGACCACCTCGTGCGTGGCGCTGGAGCCGGACGGGATGAACGCTCATCATGAGCGGGTGGGAGTGGACCAGCCAGCCTCAGCGACGCGCCCTTCCGGAACGGCAGAGACCACCTCATGGTCATGGCACGGCGAGTGCGAGTGGATGCTGCCGTTCCGGGGCCAGGCCTACTACGAGGCCGAGCTGGACGCGTGCAGTGGGTGGGGCTCCGTCCGCTGGGCTGACGCGGCCGAAGGGGGCTCATCTGCTCCTGCGACGTCGTTCCTCCTGACGACGGCGATGGCGATGGCGACGGCCACGGCCACGGCCACGGCGCGGGCGCAGGAGCCGGCCTGGAAGGTCCCCCCAAGGTGATTGAGACGGACCGGAAGAGTCGACCATGGCCGTGACGATGGCGCAATGCCTAGGAAGCAGATAGAATCGTCTGCAAAGAGCAGGGTGTTGAACTGTGGACTTGCTCTAGTGCAGACGCAGACGATCGTTACCAATTCACTCTGCGGCTGCTATTGCTAATAACTGAAATCTAATTTAAGTTTTTGTTTTGAAAAAAACTGAAATCTTGACGCCATTGTCCGATCAGAGTTCACAAGCATATGCCGAGCAAAGAATAGCAGTGCAAGATCATCCACCCATTCTATGATCCAGTGATCGAATACAAAAGTGTAGCTTGGGTGGGCCTCTGCCCCCGTTGTTCCTTCAAAAAAAAAGTGTAGCTAAGATATATTGGCTTGGCCCATATAAATAATTTTTTTAAAAAAATTAAACATATTCGCCCTGTTCGTTTAGCTGGTGGCTGGTGGTTGGCGCTGATTTTTGCTGAGAGAAAAACATCGCTGGCTGATTGGTGGATGGTGGCTGGCGCTGGTTTTCACTGAGAGAAAAACACTGTTGACTCGCTGGAAACAATCCAAACGAACAGGCGATTAGTGTTGGATGGATACATCATCCGTTAGTCCCGTACCGCTAATGGATTCGGAGCGATGGTGATGGGCCAATGCTGGAAGGTTCCTCGAAAAGAGCAAGAAAGAATCCAGGAAGGTTCCATTCTGCGTCTGGCCGTCTGCTCACCGCGTCTGGATGGCCGAAATTTCGAGCCAGTCCAGATTGCCAGGGTTAGAAACTGAACTGAATTTTCTTAAGAAAACTGAACGCAAGCAAAGTATGCACCTTCAGTTTTCAAAATGTTTTAAGAGGATTTCCAGAAATTTTATGTGACCCCGGAAGCTTCATAGGAAGTGATGAAGTGTCTTGCACTCTCGCCACGGCCCATCCAGGCCCAAGAGCGACCTTTCCCAAAACGGAAAGGCGTCAGCTGTAAGCCATCGAGTGATCCAGCCACTCCCCCCGTCCGTTTCCCATTCCCCACTTCCCCTCAATCCCCAGCTCTTCACAGTCCCCCACTCCACTCATCAAGGTCCAGAGCCAGCGATCAAGCCGATCGGCGCGATGCCGTCCGCCTCCGGCAGCCGCAAGCCGTCGCGGTCCTCCTCCGCCATCGTGGCGGACAAGGAGCGCGGGCGCCACGAGCTCAAGGTCGACGCCGGCACCCTCGACGCCGCCGCGCCCGCCGGAGCCAGGGGGCTCCTGGCTTCCTCCCCCTTCACCGTGGGGGGACACCGCTGGCGCGTCCGGTACTACCCCAACGGCGACAGCGCGGCGAGCGAGGGGTACGTCTCCGTCTTCCTCTTCCTCGACGAGGACGTCGCCGAGCCGGTGAGGGCGCGGTTCCGGCTCACGGCGAAGCTTGCGGCGGTGCGGGAACGCGCGAGGCGGGTGACGAGAGGCAACGTGGCTTACCGACGGCGACGAACGGCGGTGAGCCGCAGAGCTCCGAGCGGGCGGCGCTAATGGTGGAGGAGGTGAGAGCGGCTAGGGTTTCTCAGGGGCCGGCGGCTTCGTTTTATAAGAGAGGAGAGGGAGGCTCGGCTGGGGAGAGAGGTGCGGCCGCGGCGAGATGCCGGGGCGCCGGCCGGTGCGTGGCGGCGACATGGCGACGCCGCCCGCGGTGCCCAATCTCCGTGCGAGAGATGACGCGGCCGGGAGTTGGAGCAGGAGAGAGGAGAAGGAAAGGATGACAGGTGGGGTCCACGGTGGGGTTTTATTTTTCCTTTTCTTTTTTTGGGTCGTTACATGCAGTACCTCCCCAAGCTCCTGGCCGACCGCCGGCGGCCGGCAGTGACCACCTCGTGCGTGGCGCTGGAGTCGGACGGGATGAACCGTTCATCATGAGCGGGTGGGAGTGGACCAGCCAGCCTCAGCGACGCGCCCTTCCGGCCTTCCGGAACGGCAGAGACCACCTCATGGTCATGGCACGGCGAGTGCGAGTGGATGCTGCCGTTCCGGGGCCAGGCCTACTACGAGGCCGAGCTGGACGCGTGCAGTGGGTGGGGCTCCGTCCGCTGGGCTGACGCGGCCGAAGGGGGCTCATCTGCTCCTGCGACGTCGTTCCTCCTGACGACGGCGATGGCGATGGCGACGGCCACGGCCACGGCCACGGCGCGGGCGCAGGAGCCGGCCTGGAAGGTCCCCCCAAGGTGATTGAGACGGACCGGAAGAGTCGACCATGGCCGTGACGATGGCGCAATGCCTAGGAAGCAGATAGAATCGTCTGCAAAGAGCAGGGTGTTGAACTGTGGACTTGCTCTAGTGCAGACGCAGACGATCGTTACCAATTCACTCTGCGGCTGCTATTGCTAATAACTGAAATCTAATTTAAGTTTTTGTTTTGAAAAAAACTGAAATCTTGACGCCATTGTCCGATCAGAGTTCACAAGCATATGCCGAGCAAAGAATAGCAGTGCAAGATCATCCACCCATTCTATGATCCAGTGATCGAATACAAAAGTGTAGCTTGGGTGGGCCTCTGCCCCCGTTGTTCCTTCAAAAAAAAAGTGTAGCTAAGATATATTGGCTTGGCCCATATAAATAATTTTTTTAAAAAAATTAAACATATTCGCCCTGTTCGTTTAGCTGGTGGCTGGTGGTTGGCGCTGATTTTTGCTGAGAGAAAAACATCGCTGGCTGATTGGTGGATGGTGGCTGGCGCTGGTTTTCACTGAGAGAAAAACACTGTTGACTCGCTGGAAACAATCCAAACGAACAGGCGATTAGTGTTGGATGGATACATCATCCGTTAGTCCCGTACCGCTAATGGATTCGGAGCGATGGTGATGGGCCAATGCTGGAAGGTTCCTCGAAAAGAGCAAGAAAGAATCCAGGAAGGTTCCATTCTGCGTCTGGCCGTCTGCTCACCGCGTCTGGATGGCCGAAATTTCGAGCCAGTCCAGATTGCCAGGGTTAGAAACTGAACTGAATTTTCTTAAGAAAACTGAACGCAAGCAAAGTATGCACCTTCAGTTTTCAAAATGTTTTAAGAGGATTTCCAGAAATTTTATGTGACCCCGGAAGCTTCATAGGAAGTGATGAAGTGTCTTGCACTCTCGCCACGGCCCATCCAGGCCCAAGAGCGACCTTTCCCAAAACGGAAAGGCGTCGGCTGTAAGGCATCGAGTGATCCAACCACTCCACTCATCCAATCCCCCCAGTCTTCACAGTCCCCCACTCCACTCATCAAGGACCGAAGGTAGCGATCAAGCCGATAAATCAAAAACTAATTGCACAGTTTTGTTGTACTCTACGAGACGAACATTTTGAGCCTAATTAATCAATTTTTTGGATAATTTTTCACACATACAAACGAAATGCTACAGTGACACAATGATTACGAAGTGACCCCAAACCTCCAAATCTCCGCCCCTATTCTCCATGGCCCAAACCTTGCACTTTGATGACTTGACCTGACCTGATCTGACCGACCTTTCCCAAAACGGAAAGGCGTCGGCTGTAAGCAATCAAGTGATCCAACCACTCCCCTGTTCATTCCCGTCCCCCACCAATCTCCGTCTCTCCAGTCAGGCCTTGTTTAGATTCCGGGAGGGCCAAATTCGGCACAGTGCATTAAATGCACGTAGCATTTCGTTTGTATGTGTGAAAAATTGTCTAAAAATTGATTAATTAGGCTCAAAATGCTCGTCTCGTAGAGTACAACAAAACTGTGTAATTAGTTTTTAATTTCATCTATATTTAATTTGATGTGACGAGAATCTTCTTTTTAAATAGTGAACTTTACAGTTAGAATTTGGAATCTAAACAGACCAAAGCCAGCGATCAAGCCGATCGGCGCGATGCCGTCCGCCTCCGGCAGCCGCAAGTCGTCGCGGTCCTCCTCCGCCATCGTCGCGGACAAGGAGCGCGGGCGCCACGAGCTCAAGGTCGACGCCGGCACCCTCGACGCCGCCGCGCCCGCCGGAGCCAGGGGCCTCCTGGCTTCCTCCCCCTTCACCGTGGGGGGACACCGCTGGCGCGTCCGGTACTACCCCAACGGCCACAGCGCGGCGAGCGAGGGGTACGTCTCCGTCTTCCTCTTCCTCGACGAGGACGTCACCGAGCCGGTCAGGGCGCGGTTCCGGCTCAGCCTCGTGACGGAGGCGCGGGCGCTCTTCTTTCTCAAGTTCAAGGGGCACGGCCACCTGCTCTCGATGCCCGAGCTGCAGCACGAGTTCCCCAGCCGGAGTGGCTGGGGGCACCCCAAGTTGGAGCAGACGCCGGCGATTGCCTCGCTGGTGCGCCGCCGCGGGGTCGATCGGTTCGTTGTCAGGTGCGACCTCGTCGTCCTCAACGGGTTCCGCACGGAGCAGGAGGCGGCGCCGTCGGCCGCCATTCCCCCGTCGGACCTGCACAGGCACCTCGGCGACCTGCTCCAGAGCGGGCGGGGCGCCGACGTGGTGTTCGAGGTCGGCGGCGAGGCGTTCCCCGCGCACCGGTGCGTGCTCGCCGCCCGGTCGCCGGTCATCAGCGCCGACCTGCTGGGCGCGGCGGGCGACGGCGCCGCCGCGGGTGCCGGTGTGGTGCGCGTGGACGGCGTCGAGCCGCGGGCGTTCAAGGCGCTGCTCCGCTACGCCTACACCGACTCGCTGCCGGAGATGGACAAGGAAGAGGAAGACGCCATCCTCCGGAACCTGCTCGCCGCGGCGGACAGGTACGGCTTGCAGAGGCTGAAGCTCATCTGCGAGGACAAGCTCTGCAGCTCCTTAACGTCGGCACGGTGGAGATCACGCTCGCGCTAGCGGAGAAGCACCACTGCGACAGGCTGAAGGAGGCGTCATTGCAGTTCCTAGGTGCTCCGGCGAACCTGCGTGCAGTCATGGACGCTCGTGGCCAGTAGCAGTCTGGATCGTGTGCTCTGCATTGAGAAGGCTCTAACACGTAATGCCGATGCCGGAATCGTAATTAACCGATGCTCACTGTTTTTTGCGTTTGTGGTTCATCATCGATCATGTTCCTGCACTTGTCAGGGTCTCCAGTGGCGTAGCCAGGAAAAAACCAGCTGGGGCGAACTTTTAACGATCAACTGAACGAAATCAACTACGTTGCAATTCACACCGCATTAATGCATCCATACATTACAATCACACAATTTTAATGCGAAGATATTACCTCAAATTTGAAGAAAAAATTGATGATTCTTGTACAAATACATGGTAAAATCGTTGCCGGAGCTCTAAAAATCACTGGAGAAGAAGAAAATTTATGGGGGCGAGCTGCCCCAGCTTGCCCCAACATAGATACGCTAGTGAGGGTCTCATGTCATCTGCTAGTAATTAATAGTCAGAGTGCATAGCTACTTCGATCCTATGGAGAAGTTGCATCTTACCTCTGGATGATAGTTAGTTAGTTAGTTTTGCATTGGAGCCCTATGACTTCCGATTGATCAGGATTCAGGAATGACTGTTATTTATAGCTGTGCGGATTGAATGTTCATTGGGCATCTCTGGTTGTGACAATGCTTGGGCTGAAGAAGCTGTTTGCAACTTTGCATGGTTGTTCCTGTTTTTAAGATATATGCTGTCAGGTCTATGACTGCAGCTTTGCATAGTTGTTCTTGTTCCTGTCTAGATATATGCTACAAGGTCTATGACTTCATCTATCATTCTATCCTATGGAGATGCCAATGTCGCTCTTCGCCCGTTTCCCCCGCGTCGCCCAGACGGGCGGCTCGGGCGGAACTCAGCGCCGCCGCCCCTAGCACCCTTCCTCCTCCTGCCCCCGCTGCCTTGCCGCCGCTACAGCGCGCCGCCGGAAGTCCGGTCGGCCGCAAGAACAGCGGCGGCAGGGCCTTTTTCCCTCTCTCCATCCCTTCCCCTTCTTCATTGTGAGAAACTTCCAAGATCCAGATCTGAAAATCGATTTTGGTGAAGCGGCGGCGGCGTCCGCCCGACCCTCGTGCAGCCATGAAGGTGCACGTCGTGAGGGCCTTTGGCCTGGCCGGTCGTCATGGTGTGCGGCCACAACGACGCGGGGGGCAATCTGCATCGGCGGCAGGTGAGCCTGGAGGGGCCGCGATGGCACACGTCCCTAGGGGGCTAGCTGTCGCAGCACGCGTGGCTCCAGCGACGCCGGCTCCCTTGGTGTGGCGGTGATGGTGGCCGGTGGTGCATGGCCTTGGTGGCTGCCTATGGCAGTAGGTGCGCATCATCGGAACCGATGGTGGTGCTGTTTGGACTTATGGCAGGTCTTTCGGGCGAAAGCTCTACTCGATTTTGTATTGATCGACGACGGTATGTAGCGTACATCGCTCTCCTTGAAGGCGTCGTTGGAGATCTTGCCGTCTTCTCCTTCGGTGAAAACCTTTGAACTACCTGGTTGGTTCGGGTGGTGACGGTATTGAAGCCGATACCCTGTTGAGGGCGTCACTTTGGAGTGTTTGAGCCCTGCGGTGCTGCTGTCAAGATGGATTATTTTCATGGAAGTGTATGACATTGTTCAAGCTTGATGTAGCTGTCAAAATCGATTCAGTGATGTTACTATGTGACAGGTGGGAAGGATTCTTAATGCACGCGGACAATTCAAGTTTCAAGCGAAGACATAGAAGAAGATTGAAGCTTAGTCTTTATTTTCTTGTTTAGTCTTTAGCTTTTTGCTTGTTTTAAGTTCTCATGTGCTAAGTAGTGGAGTCTAAGTACTCATGTATCTTTTGGCTATATATATCCAATTTGGATATAGAGGCCGGATTTATATTCCTTATCTAAAAAAAATCCTATGGAGATGCAAAACACTAAGAATGCAATTGCAGTCTCTCATGCATTACTCTGTTTCAGTCTGTTTTCTTTGTTGGTCATATACATCTCTGAAGCAGGTAGGAGGGCTGCTTGTATGGTTGATACAGAAGAAGCGCCCTTAAATAATACATTCAGTTAGCTTTGTCTCTAGACAAACAAGCAATAAACAAAGGAACTTGTTACATTGTATGGATCACATGCTGATTATTTTATTCTTGATTTGCCTTATAAACTACGAATGTTCAGTTTCAGGACGGTCTACGAATACGGTTGTTGGTCAGAAAGGGAAGCCTACTTTTAAACAGTGTTCTCAACCTGCATCATGTGTTGAAATGTAAAGCATCTTTGTTCTAGTACCATCAGAATGCAGTTTTGATCATGATAAGTTTATTAGTCAGTTTCCCATCTTACCGACAACAGAAAAAAGAAATAAAAAGGCATGATTATCTAGAAAAATTATGAACTAGTTATATAGGCGCATGATACCTGATATCATGTTGAAACATAGATGTTACTAGCCACCTATCTGATGCAATCTTCCAGTTCCGAGTTGGTTGGGATTTCGAGGGTTGCTTTTAACTTAAGCTCGGACAAGCGGAACAAACTAATGGTGATGGTTTCCATTAGTGGCCTCTTTCCTTTCAAGCTTGTTTCAATTGTCCCACTGGCACAGATATATGATGTTGCGATTTTTTTTTTAAAGATCTTAGTGGGATTATTGAATGATATACGTCACTGATCCCCAAATCAAAAACTAGTACATGTCAAAAGCAAATTTGACCAAAATGAACTTTATGCCAGAAAGTGTGTTTCTGTTGTGCTACAAAAAGACGGTAGAAAGAAAGCGTATACGAAGTCCAAAGCAAGTAGAATTAAACATGTAGAATACCTCATCCTGATCTTAGAAGAACACCACATTTGATTCACATGCTGAGAAAAGAATCAAAGTATTGCAATCAACTTGTATAAAGCTAGATTGACATGAGACCTAATCACCATGTATCACCTGCAACAACTCTGATTACCATCATGGCATGTACGTTCCTTCTGTTTCAAGGTATAACACCATTGGCATTCTAGTTAAATCCACCAATTATCGAATCTTCAAACCATGAAACATGCAATCATGCCAAAAAAACATCCTTACTTGTCACTAGGTAGTGAGATATAATTACCCCTCCACTGGCAACTTCCATCAGAATTCAAAACTGAAGAATGCAGTAGAAGGCTCCCATGGGTTTTTTCTGGAGCTAGCTGACCAAATTGTGCTTTATTGGTGGCACTTACCTTCAGCGATGGACCTATTACTACTAACTAACTAGCTAACAAACATTATTAGACAACTCTGATGGTTGAGCACTGGTGTTTAAACTCAGCAATCAGCAGTCGCTGCTAGGCGACACCTCAGCTAATGCTGACCTTCTCGGAGTGAAAGCTTGATGGTGTTGCTGTTGTTTCTTGCAGCATTGTTCCTAGTACCCGGATAGAGTCAGATAAGTTGTTAAGAAGCTGTTGCTGCAGGAACAGTTCCCTTTTTTTTGTAAAATAGATTGTCCACTGATCTCTCCTTCAGTACTGTAACTGATCTCTCCTTCAGTACCGTAACTGATCTCAAACAGCATTAGTTACATCGCAGTATTAAACCTTGAATCCAAAGTAGTTTCTTGGATAGTTAACATCATAAGACCTTTTGCATGATGAACCATTTTAAATGGCATCATCCTGCATCTTGCAACGGAAGTCTGTTTGCACTTTCTCATGTTCATGTTGCTTGTCCATCCAAATCCCTGTAGACTGTGAACTCCAATATCCAAAAAGGAAATCTTATTTCAGATTTGGATGACATCAGTAATACACCTTACTAATTTAGAAATGCATCACCGATATTTCTTCACCAACACAACAAGAAGCACCTGCCTCTCTGATCTTCAATTGCTCAGGAGTTGTTTCTTGAATAGATGGATGATGTAACTCATGAACAAATATTTCTGCGGGGACGTCTGCTCGTTGCGATCCCAGTTTGGATAGAGCGTCCGCAGCAACATTGTAATCACGAACGACATGATGAAATTCCAATCCAAGGAAATGACGTTCAAGCTTGCGTACTTCCTTGACATATGCATCCATTGTCTCCTTGGTTGTGTCCCAATCTTTATTGACTTGATTGATGGCCACTGCAGAGTCACCATAAACACATAGGCGCTTGATGCCTAACGATACTGCAATACTAAGGCCATGTAGCATGGCTTCATACTCAGCTTCATTGTTTGTGACTTGAAAAAGTATCTGCAAAACATACTTGAGTTGTTCTCCTTTGGGGGAAATCAATAGAACTCCTGCGCCGCCACCTTCTAGCTTTAAAGACCCATCAAAATACAAGACCCAGTGCTCTGGACGAGTAGTTGATCTGAAATATTGGAGCTCCATCCATTCAACTGTGAAATCAGCCAAAGCTTGGGACTTGATAGCAGTTTGAGGAGCAAATTCTAGGCTATATGCTGCAATTTCAGCTTTCCACTTGCTTATCCGTCCAGTCGCATCAGGGTTATTGAAAATTTCTCCAAGAGGAAATTTAGTCACGACATATAGTCTGGGGAGCAGAGTTACAAGTCGGTTACAACATCCTAGTCGTATACAACCTGGAGTACTACAACAGAATACTTTGGGGAGTCTCCTACCAGCATACGACTAGTTTATCTAATCAACTACGCCGTCTTGTACCATAGCCGACTAGTTTAAAGTAGTCGGATCAAACATTCCTTATCGAGTAGTTTAATCCTTGGATGAGTGGTCCTAGGGATCCTGGTCCCACAAGCCCCCGAGCATCTTGCGCCTTTGCTTCAAGTCTTGAATCTGTCTTCGAGTAATTGGAGCTAAGCCCAAGACGCTCAGAAATCTTTATCTTGAAATAATTTCCATTGGAGTGCATCTTCTGATGCACCCCTCCGAGCCTTCGAGTACTTTAGCTGAGCTTTCAAAGAGAAAAGTGGATTCCACTTTGACAAATTCCTAAGTTTCAGATGAGAATAGATTCTAAAACAAGTCAAACACTACAAACAAGGTCTACTTTTCCTTGGGCCATATGTGAAGCGACTGCATTTTAGATTCTGAGTGGTCCGTTCCCAGTATAAGCAAAGATTATTCTCAAGACTATAGAATAGATACTTCCTTGACATGAAGTATGGAGTATGGACCTAATCATACAACTAAACGGAGTCTACACAACAAATTGGAGCATTGAATTCCAAGCTCGTTGAGCTTTACTGTCGACGAATTATGTCGAGCACGTCTAACCGGGGATACCCCGAGGAGTAGATTTGCGAGGGTCTCGCCGAGTTCTAGGAACGATGGTGCACGAACAACACAATAGAGCTTGAAAAGAGTTCATCTGAGAAGACCCTTAGCGACAAGATAATGGATGATATTCCAACATCCGCCCGCAAAAGAAGATCCACTAAAAGTAGTACACCAAGGTCAGATGACACAGTGCCATCCAGCAGTCCATCAAAACGTATCAAGCTGTCACGGATGATCACTGCGCCCCAAAGTTCTTCGACATCCGGTGCTCTGCAAAGTACTCAATCAGGGAGTACGACTAGTTCGAAGCGGACGAAGCCAATCTTCAAATTCCAATTTCAGCCGCTTAAGGCCCCTTGAGAAAATGTAGACCATGATGCTACTGAAGTGCCACTGCAGGCGGTAAGCAATCAACCTCTCGGGATGATTCCCATGGTTGAAAATGTGGAGTCAGCGCAAATTCCTCAAGGAATTGTGCCGCCAGCCATCCATGAATCAGTACCATCCCCATCAGTAATTTGTTGCCAAACTGAAAATATCCGCATTCGTCGTAAGTGAACGGATTTAGAAAGTTATCCCGTGAAAATCGGCGGGAAAATAGAATGTGAGGCGCCGCCGCACTGTAGAGTACAGTAACCCTAGCCGGTCACTATATATATCCAGTTATTTCTGTACTGGAGAATATCCTGGTAGGCCATCGCAGTCATTTCTTTGGCGCTTGAAACCATCTTTGTTCTTCGCCTACCTCCAATCACACATTCTCGAGCGAGATCTGCTTGGTGCAGCCCCCGAGTTTGTAGTCTGTGTATGCGAGAGAAATCAAAAGTTCTTGAGCGAGCCCCCATGTCGACGCGCGGACGAGGTGCTGGAAGGGGAAGGGGGAAAAGAGCGCCAATTCCACCCCCGTCGACCAAGCCAATGTTCGCGGATCCGCCATCCCCAGCAGTGGCCTGGAAGAAATGCACTGCCAACACTGATGAGCTCAACTCTCTTGTGGAACAAGGTCTACTTCTTGACCAGGTATCTCTGGAGTGGAAATCTTGTTGGAACCAGGAGTTCCCCACTGAAAATAATCAAGAAATTCCACTTTTTATCTCTTTCTGCGAGCGTGGAGTTGGGTTACCTATCTCCTTATTTTTCAAAGAATTCCTTGCTTTCTATGGTCTCCAACTTCACCATCTGAATCCCAATGAGATTTTGTATATTTCTGTCTTTGTTCATGCCTGTGAGGCATTTCTAGGTATAGAACCAAACATGCCTTCATTCCGCTCTCTTTACCACATCAAGCCACAGCCTACTCATATAAAAACAGAAGTAGTCGGTGGAGCTGGAATTCAGTTTCGCCAGAATATGCGGGCGAAATGGTTTGAGATGCCACTGATGGACTCGTGTGGCGACTGTAAGTCCAAATGGTTTACCATTGGTAAGTAGCCTTTGAACTTCTTGAAAGTTTTTGTTCAATAATTTTAATGCTGTTTGTGATTATAATAACCAGTTGCCCTTGCCTTGAAAACAGCAGGAAATCATTCGTCGAGTTGTCCTGAGAGAGATGGGTGGTACCCTAAAAACCAAACCAACTGGAACTCCAGGCCAACTTCTGAGGAATCAAAGGATGTACCCGCATTGTTGAAGCGGGTACAAATATTGAAGGACAAGGGATTGACTGGAGTTGGGATAGCTTTTAGCTTCATGAAGAGGAGGATCCAGCCACTCCAAGAGCGAGTCAATCTAGGATTCCAATATGAAGGACTCGGAGATCCATCGCGTACAGCTTCAGAGGACATCTCTGATGAGACGGTCCTTATGCGACTTAACCGTATGTTTACTGGTGTTAGTGATAAACCAGTTATAATTGGAGGACTGTCAAAAGAGCAGCCGCTGATGCTAGAAGTAAGTAGTCTTGATACTGAAGTAGTCTTTCTTTGAAGAATCACAATATTAATTGTGTTTTGAATGCTGCAGGATGAAACACCACCACTTCTTGCCGATCAGGAATGGGCAGAGCTTGAAAAGAGTTCATCTGAGAAGACCCTTAGCGACAAGATAATGGATGTCAGCGATAATGAGATTGTGGAAGACTCTGACATCAGTGTGCCACCTCCAATTATCACTGCCAGTAAGTGTCTTGATCACGTAACCATAATAGATGTCAATTGTAGAATTTGCTCATGGATATAAATATGTTTTAGCTTCTTCAGATATTCCAACATCCGCCCGCAAAAGAAGATCCACTAAAAGTAGTACACCAAGGTCAGATGACACAGTGCCATCCAGCAGTCCATCAAAACGTATCAAGCTGTCACGGATGATCACTGCGCCCCAAAGTTCTTCGACATCCGGTGCTCTGCAAAGTACTCAATCAGGGAGTACGACTAGTTCGAAGCGGACGAAGCCAATCTTCAAATTCCAATTTCAGCCGCTTAAGGCCCCACTGAAGGAGCTGTTGAGGAGGGACAAAAATCGAAATCTTCAGAAGTCGAAACTGAAAACTTCCCTTCAGAAAATGTAGACCATGATGCTACTGAAGTGCCACTGCAGGCGGTAAGCAATCAACCTCTCGGGATGATTCCCATGGTTGAAAATGTGGAGTCAGCGCAAATTCCTCAAGGAATTGTGCCGCCAGCCATCCATGAATCAGTACCATCCCCATCAGGGATCACAACTGGTGTTGTTGCGACCCAAGACCAGGTACTTTTCGTCTGCATTGTGTTGAAAAAGAAAACAATATCTTCGTAATAATGCTTATCTGTATCTGCAGGCTGCAACAGAACAAGTCGTGGAAACAGAGGTACTCGAAGGAGCACCAAATCAGCAAGTAAATGAAGAAAAACATGATGATGTAAGTATAAAAGAGCTATATACATTTACTTGAATGCAAACATGTATACATAATTGAAAAATTGAATTATGTATGTCGAAGCCGAAGAACTCGTCGAGATCTGATTCTACCAGTTATAATTGGAGGACTGTCAAAAGAGCAGCCGCTGATGCTAGAAGTAAGTAGTCTTGATACTGAAGTAGTCTTTCTTTGAAGAATCACAATATTAATTGTGTTTTGAATGCTGCAGGATGAAACAACACCACTTCTTGCCGATCAGGAATGGGCAGAGCTTGAAAAGAGTTCATCTGAGAAGACCCTTAGCGACAAGATAATGGATGTCAGCGATAATGAGATTATGGAAAACTCTGACATCAGTGTGCCACCTCCAATTATCACTGCCAGTAAGTGTCTTGATCACGTAACCATAATAGATGTCAATTGTAGAATTTGCTCATGGATATAAATATGTTGTAGCTGTTCCAGACATTCCAACATCCGCCCGCAAAAGAAGATCCACTAAAAGTAGTACACCAAGGTCAGATGACACAGTGCCATCCAGCAGTCCATCAAAACGTATCAAGCTGTCACGGATGATCACTGCGCCCCAAAGTTCTTCGACATCCGGTGCTCTGCAAAGTACTCAATCAGGGAGTACGACTAGTTCGAAGCGGACGAAGCCAATCTTCAAATTCCAATTTCAGCCGCTTAAGGCCCCTTCAGAAAATGTAGACCATGATGCTACTGAAGTGCCACTGCAGGCGGTAAGCAATCAACCTCTCGGGATGATTCCCATGGTTGAAAATGTGGAGTCAGCGCAAATTCCTCAAGGAATTGTGCCGCCAGCCATCCATGAATCAGTACCATCCCCATCAGGGATCACAACTGGTGTTGTTGCGACCCAAGACCAGGTACTTTTCGTCTGCATTGTGTTGAAAAAGAAAACAATATCTTCGTAATAACTGCTCCGCCTTATATAGTCTGGGGAGCAGAGTTACAAGTCGGTTACAACATCCTAGTCGTATACAACCTGGAGTACTACAACAGAACACTTTGGGGAGTCTCCTACCAGCATACGACTAGTTTATCTAATCAACTACGCCGTCTTGTACCATAGCCGACTAGTTTAAAGTAGTCAGATCAAACATTCCTTATCGAGTAGTTTAATCCTTGGATGAGTGGTCCTAGGGATCCTGGTCCCACAAGCCCCCGAGCATCTTGCGCCTTTGCTTAAAGTCTTGAATCTGTCTTCGAGTAATTGGAGCTAAACCCAAGACGCTCAGAAACCTTTATCTTGAAATAATTTCCATTGGAGTGCATCTTCTGATGCACCCAATGGGTGTAGCCCCCGAGCCTCCAAGTACTTTTTAAAGTAGTCGGAGGTTCAAAAGCAGTCTTCAATCTTCGAGTAGTTTCAATGGTGTGCGCCGAATAGGTGCACCCATTGGGTATAGCCCCCGAGCTTCGAGTAGTTTCATGAAAACTAGTCGAAGGTCAAAAGATCATTATTCCTTAAATTTCGGAAATTAAATCCCTGATTATCCGCTAGCAGCCCCCGAGCTTTAAAGCAAATGTATTTGGTTCTGCTAGCGGAGTGAGTAGTTATTGATCTGTGTAGGAGCTGTCTCTTATACACATCTAGATGTGTATAAGAGACAGATATAATAAAGATAGTATTAATACTACCAAGATAGGACTCTATTGAGCCATTGAAAAAGAAGTCTGATGTAGTCGGCACAAGGACACAGAGCAGAACTTCATATAATGCGTCACGATAGAAACGATACTAACATCTGTAGTCTTGTGTGGACTAGTGTAGATCTGCCAGGACTTGATGAGGCTTGATGCCGCTTTAATGAAAAAAGCAGTCGTGGCTTCTAGTGACGTAATATGATATTGAAATAATTTGATGAATGAGAGTTTGCACGCTCATAGTTATGTGAAAAACATAATAAAAACACAACAGCGTCTGAAGAAATTGGAAAAAACAACTTTATTGATCTCATGATAATCAAAGAAAGTACATGGCATGTTCCTGAAACCCAATTACGGGTAAAATTTCTTCAAGTGCTCAATATTCCATACATTAGGTAAATCATCGCCTTCTGGAGTCTGGAGGCGATAAGTTCCAGCCCCAATGACTTGCTTGACAATAAACGGGCCTTCCCATCGTGACATGAGTTTGTGCAGGCCATCTGTCTTCTGTATGCGCCGTAGCACTAAATCCCCTATTACAAAGGAACGAGGCTGAACAGAACGTTGATGATAACGCCGTAGTCCCTCAAGATAGCGTGTGTTCTGAATGAGAGCTGCCACCCGGGCTTCTTCAATACCATCAATGTCTTGAAATCTTTCTTGTTGAGCGACTTGCTCATCATAATTCTCCAATCGTGGAGCGTTCCAGAGTAGATCAGCAGGTAAGACTGCTTCGGATCCATAGACTAGAAAATAAGGTGTTTGCCCGGTCGCACGGCTTGGTAGCGTGCGTAGCCCCCAGAGTACAGCTGGTAGTTCTTGAGCCCACTTGCCGCCATACTTCTTGAGTGGGTCATATAATCGTGGTTTCAAACCTTGCAGTAGGTTGCATGTCCGACCGAAAGAAAATATCTGCATCTTTTACCGTTTTGCCCTTGAGGGCGTGTATCTTAGGTTTAAGTTGTTGTGGGATATGGGTACCCCTGGGCCCACTGTCAGGCTAGACTACGGCGGTCAGGGCCCACATCTGATAGGCTCATGGGCCGACCCCTAGGCGGTCCATGTGGCCACCCTAACTTGGTGGACAAGTTTGATGAAGACCCGGTGGGCGGCTCGTCCAGATATCCAGGGATATTCGGCTGTAACAGACTCGGACAAGAGTCCTGATTGAAAACCAAGTAGGTTCAGATGGAAACCGACTTGTAAACCCTAGCTCGCTGCCCTATATAAAGCGGCCTAGGGCACCCCCTGAGGGACAGGCATCAAGACACGCCAGAAACCATCACAACACATCTTGTAAACCATACGCTAACGTAGGGTATTATACCTCCGGGTAGCCCGAACCTGTCTAAATCAGTGCCTACTGTGTACCATCAAGTCGCTAGTTCATCAATCGCCCCGCCTCAAGCAAAATTATATATGGCGACACGCTCGACTGAAAAGAATTCTTGCCTTGATCGATCTCCTCTAGTACAGTGCAATAATCATGGACAACGGAGCCGCCAATTCAAACTGATTCCCACCTCATCATCACAAACTGATACGTAGCCGTACGTGACTCGTCGTCAGAGCTAGAGTGATCTAACTGATAAAGGGACGCCGCTGGGGGAGATGTACTCGTTCGCGAGCTAGCTTGGCCCTCTCCAAGCTCTGCGGCGAGCACACCCTACTCCAAGTTCTAGATAATCTCTCGACTCTCGGTAAGATTATTATCGAGAAATTCAGAGAGACAATAATGCTACGTCCAGCGCACTGCCGGTTGCTGCAATGCGATATTTCAGGAGATCGACCTTGTGCACAGCGCGCAGGTTGTTGGCATTAACCACCATGAGTCCACGATGAGGTGCTTGCAGTTTGTATTTTTCTTTCATGTTTTTAAACCCCTATTAAATTCTTCTATCTAGCTACTTAATTGATTACCTTGTTCTTATAAGAAAAGTTCAGTGAGCTTCTGAAATGTGTCTCTATGCCCCTGCAATTTAAGCTAGCACCACGAATTTAGTTACAGCGGAGAAGAGAATGGTAAGAGCGGTCATGTCACATATTTGCAGCGTTGTATTCCTTGAATTTACTCCTTCAGCACCAAACAGGAAGCCGCTGATCGGCTATGAATTGTGATCAAACCTGCAGACCTCATGCAATGCACCAATGCCTCTCCTCCGTTAACACAAGGGATTCGTATAGTTCAAATGGATTAGCTTGGTGCTTTTGTACCAATTATTATATATACACTACGTATTACCCATTAAGTTATATTACTCTCCTTTAATCTCGTCCATATCTGTCCTCAACGGATAGTATATATATATAAGGGTGTCCATGCAAAGAAACTAAGACGCATGCAACCATATTATTCTCGAGCTAGAGAACGTACTAACACAAGTTACATGCATGAAACTCTGTAGGACTGGGAGGCATGGGACAGAGATGGTTCAAGTCCTGTCAGTGGCACAGTTGCCAGCCATGATCTGGTGCAACTTAAGCTGCACAAACTGTATAATCCCAGCTAACTGGCATCAGATTGGTTTTCGATCCTAACCCGTGATTCGGTGTCATATTATCTTGTATGGTTAGCTGGCATGAGTTGGGTTAGTCCTTTGTAAATGCTTAGGCAGCAGCTAGCTTAAGATTCAGTGGGATGAACTGGGGATGATGCAATTGCCGGCACAAGTTTTAGTTTCGAATTTCCATTCTTAATTTGTACTCTCCTTTTTTTTTCTTACTGCAATATGCATGCTCTTCCTTGCAGCATTAATATGTGAATTAAAAATTTCAGACTACATACTTTGAAGTGTGTGGGCAAGGCCACACCTTTATAACTGTCACCAAAACAAAGGGTGAAAGGAAGAATTCGGTGAGTATAATGAATGGACTAGAACTGTTGGTACCGATCTGAGTTTCTGACCAATCGTCAATACAACACATACCTTTTATGTCACCAGCCTCGTTTATCTCCTCTTCCCTTCAAGTATAAATACGAGCTGGAGAGGAGAAAAACTTAGTATAAAGAAAATCAGAAGAGACATGCATGCATAGAGACTGTTTCACCTATTGCTATGTTGCAAATAACTAGCCGGGCTAATAAATTGCAATTGTATAGGGTTGGGAGGCATCATGGGAAATAGGTGTTTGGTGGCTCCTATGCATTTTACAGCAGCGATCTTTTATCTCACTAGCACTATTATTCTACACAGAAGTAGATATCTAAGGACCAATTGTTGTGCCAGAAGGAGGTCGTGATGCCACTTGCCCTGGAAAACCTGGGTTGTGGAGTGGTAGGTGTCCTGGAGCCCATAGAACTATAGAAGAACATGAGCCGTTTTGGGCAGGGCCTATGGCCCTTGGCCCGCCATGTAACACCAGAAAACCTTGCTATCGCTACTATGAACATCAAGGTTTTCTGGTGTTCCTTGAAGCACTGTCTGGTCCCCTACCAGCTGGAAAGCTTGATGGAGATTGCGAGTAGCCGAGGCTCGCAAGGCTGCGTTGATCCGTCGTTCCTTGCGCTTCGCGTTCCTTGATCGCCTTGTAGCCTTCGCTTGCTCGGTTTCTCCTGGTTGCGAATTCTCTTCATCTGAAATATCGGCCACAAGCTCACGGTCATACTGTCCGCCTTGTCCTGATGCTCCTGCCATGTATACTTGCCTGCTGGGGTCAGGTAACAGCAGGGTCGGTGTACTGGAGAAATTGTCTCCTGTTGAGTCAGTTGAGGACGTGATCCACGACTGGATTCAAAACTAGTGGGTATCTGCCTGGATTGGCAAAATTGGTCCATTGGTCCGCCCTGGAGAAGGTGATGGGGACCTCAGACCACTTGAGATATGTGGGGGTAGCTGGCTCGATTGCCATGATCTCTCTGAGGGATAGCTTCTTGGCTCGCTTGGATTGGGTGAGGGTATCTCCACTGAAAAGCACAGCAACGACGTTGTCAACTTGAGGGAAGCCGTTGTCGGTACCATCACCGTCGCTATCTTTCTTTTTATTCTTTGGAGTTCTTTTCTCAGGCAGCTCCCGCTTGTCAAACTCCTTCTTGATATGGATGCATTGAGCCATCGTATGTTTGCCGTGCGGGTGATATGGGCATGGTATGTTCATGACTTTATCCAGGTCTGGAGTGGATTTCTTTCGCGTGGAGCGCTCTACTGCCGCGACTGTGTTGTCTGGCTTGCGCTTATTGCGGTTGAAATCACGCCTGTTGTTGTTGTTGTTGCGGCGGTCGGGACTGCGCTTGTCTTGGTTGTTGCCACCATTGGAGTTGTTGTTGTCCTTGCGCCTGTCAAAGCGTTCGCGTTCACGATCGTCTTGGTCTGCCCAATCAGCTGCCATGCGTCTGAGTTCTGCAATGGTTTCTGGACGACGTCTTCCAAACTCTCTATGAAGCTCACGTGCCCACAGACCATCATGAAAGCAGTCGATGATCTCCCTGTCTGACACGTCTATGATTGTGGCCCTCTTTTCAAAGAATCTCTTGATGTATTTACGCAAAGTTTCGCCTTTTTCTTGCTTGCAAGCTGATAGCTCGAAGCGGGTTCCGGGCCGGGCCCAGGTTCCCTGAAAATTGGCGGTAAACTTGCGTGTGAGTTGTTCCCAGGTGTCAATGGAGCCGGGGTGGAGGCCTTCGAGCCATGTTAGTGGTGCTATATCCATCATGATTGGAAAATATATGACTTTGACGTCATTGCTGCCACCTGCCATCGTGATTGCTGTCGAGTAGACGCGCAACCATTGCTCCGGATCTTGTTTCCCAGTGAACTTCTCAATCCCAGTAGTCTTGAACTTCTGGGGTAGCTGGATTTTCTTGATGCGACTTGAAAAAGCAGGGAATCCATCATATTTGTCAGATGGAGATGGAGTTCGTCGTCTTCGACTTGTGCCATCCCTGCGATCGTCATCTCTATTGCCCGAGTGGTGGCTAGGAGAACCACTCGGTTCAGGGTCCCGGCGTCCCCTGTTGCCTCCATGATTGCGATCACGGCCTCGGGGGGACGATCACCATCATCTGAAGGGTCATTATCAGGGTTGTTGTCCCTACCGCGAGGCTGTGTATCGCGGTGTCGAGTGCGGGTAGTTTCGCGAGGCAGTTCTTGAGCCCGTGTGCGATTAGTATCGCGGGGTGGGTCTTGAGCCCGTGTGCGATTAACGTCACGAGGTGGGTTGTCCTCAGGCTGCTCTTGATCGACCTGGATCGGGCCATATTGCTGCTCAAACTCGGTACGTCTGCGAATCTCTGCCGCAATCCGCTCAGCTCGTCGTGCATCAATTTGAGAGCGAGCATCTCGAGTTGCATTGATCGTGGCGCGAAGGTCTGTAGCAGGAGGTAGTGCTGGCTCTATAGCCATTGTACCTCTAACCACTTGACTTAGGTAGATAGAGTCCCAGGAATCCTTTATCTCTTCTCGTTGTCCTCCCAACTATCTATACCTTCTCTCATCTATCCAAGCCTCCTTGAGCTGTGTATGTCACGGTGTATCCACTCCTATCAAAATACCGTCAAATCGTTTACCCCGTCTTCTTGTTTAGCTCAAGTACCCTTCTCTGATAGTCTCGAATATCTGTTCACTGAGTAGTCTTGCCAAAGCTTCCTGCGGAAATATAAATTACGATACCTCGGGATACTCCCAGGTGAAGTGCTACAGCGGTGATTCTGTGCGCTTGCAAAATATTTCTATATTTTACTAAGCCATAAGGAAAACCACTGAACACTCCTTGCATCCAGTACCGGGATTCCCAATTCTGATATTGGATCGTAAGAAGTACCAACAAGTAGAAAGAAAGCGTATACGAAGTCCAAAGCAAGTAGAATTAAACATGTAGAATACCTCATCCTGATCTTAGAAGACCACATTTGATTCACATGCTGAGAAAAGAATCAAAGTATTGCAATCAACTTGTATAAAGCTAGATTGACATGAGACCTAATCACCATGTATCACCTGCAACAACTCTGATTACCATCATGGCATGTACGTTCCTTCTGTTTCAAGGTATAACACCATTGGCATTCTAGTTAAATCCACCAATTATCGAATCTTCAAACCATGAAACATGCAATCATGCCAAAAAAACATCCTTACTTGTCACTAGGTAGTGAGATATAATTACCCCTCCACTGGCAACTTCCATCAGAATTCAAAACTGAAGAATGCAGTAGAAGGCTCCCATGGGTTTTTTCTGGAGCTAGCTGACCAAATTGTGCTTTATTGGTGGCACTTACCTTCAGCGATGGACCTATTACTAAACTAACTAGCTAACAAACATTATTAACAACTCTGATGGTTGAGCACTGGTGTTTAAACTCAGCAATCAGCAGTCGCTGCTAGGCGACACCTCAGCTAATGCTGACCTTCTCGGAGTGAAAGCTTGATGGTGTTGCTGTTGTTTCTTGCAGCATTGTTCCTAGTACCCGGATAGAGTCAGATAAGTTGTTAAGAAGCTGTTGCTGCAGGAACAGTTCCCTTTTTTTTGTAAAATAGATTGTCCACTGATCTCTCCTTCAGTACTGTAACTGATCTCTCCTTCAGTACCGTAACTGATCTCAAACAGCATTAGTTACATCGCAGTATTAAACCTTGAATCCAAAGTAGTTTCTTGGATAGTTAACATCATAAGACCTTTTGCATGATGAATCATTTTAAATGGCATCATCCTGCATCTTGCAACTGAAGTCTGTTTGCACTTCCTGATGTTCATGTTGCTTGTCCATCGAAATTCCTGTAGACTGTGAACTACAATATCCAAAAAGGGAATCTTATTGCAGATTTGGATGACATCAGTAATACACCTTACTAATTTAGAAATGCATCACCGATATTTCTTCACCAACACAACAAGAAGCACCTGCCTCTCTGATCTTCAATGCAGTTAAGGTTGCATTATTCCATTTAGCTGAGCTTTCAAAGAGAAAAGTGGATTCCACTTTGACAAATTCCTAAGTTTCAGATGAGAATAGATTCTAATACAAGTCAAACACTACAAACAAGGTCTACTTTTCCTTGGGCCATATGTGAAGCGACTGCATTTTAGATTCTGAGTGGTCCGTTCCCAGTATAAGCAAAGATTATTCTCAAGACTATAGAATGGATACTTCCTTGACATGAAGTATGGAGTATGGACCTAATCATACAACTAAACGGAGTCTACACAACAAATTGGAGCATTGAATTCCAAGCTCGTTGAGCTTTACTTTGTGCTATCTTCAAACCGAACCATCCTTTGTAACTTGCAAGCATCGGGTATGGCAAACATAGAGCATCAAGCAATGCCAAAGAGGTGTGCACAAGATGATCTTCTCTACTTCAGAGTTCAGAATAACGCAGTGGACGTAACTGCACGCAAGGTGCAGGTTTCGCAGAAGGTGGCTGAAGAACTCTCGTCTTCCATGGATAAGGCATTCAGAAACTGTACATGACTCAGAAGAGGTAGTCAAGTTCTCCGCGCACGCTTAGCTGTTGCCAGTTGCGATTACAAATTGTGGTGCTCATCTGAAAGTTTGTGCGTATAGCTGTTGCCACTGCAAATTGTGATGCTCCTTATCTGAAAGTCACTCGCATTCTTCGTAGTCACGCCGTGCTGATGCAAAGGCATACGCATCATAATGCCTAAACAATTATTCCAGCCGTGCACAGCTTAGCAACTGGAGTATGATTGCACATATATCCCAAAGCTCTTTCTTTTCTGTAGTAGTCAGTATGAAGCCATGTAAAGATATGGTACTCGAAGTCCTCTTCTTTCCCTGTATGTCACTTCGGCTTGATAGTACATATTACATTACATAGTCACAATTATGAGTTCTAATCCTATACGTTACAAATAAAAGAAAGAGTCCTGGTTTGTTAAGAGTGACAGTTTGTTACATCCGTACAACCAACTTAAATGCTTATGGTCAGTGAAGGTACCTGAATACAGTGCAATGTACCATTTGTTGTAGTAAGAGGCAATTCTTCAGTGCAGTACCTCAAACTGAACTTTCCAGTTACTACTATGCCGGTACATGAGATGAGTGGAGAACCGCCTGGCTTCTTCAATGTTCTTGTGCTGACCTAAGTCAGTAACTCACATGCTGTAACACTGTTATGATTTCATACCAACTTTAGTCCATTAGACTAATTTACCGCTTCATAAAAAACTGCAAATCTTCACGAACTCTGCCAGTGCAATGGTCCAGCTCTTCTAAGATGCTGTCACTTTTACTATCTGGAACAGCAGGCAGATGCCGACCCTTTGTGCACATGCACTAGCACATGGCTAAATTTCAATGTGCTTTTGTATTTCCAAACAAATACAGTGCGTATGTCTTATTTTTGGAAAGTATATACACTGTTTTTTAAGGAAAAAAGTATATACACTGTTACATATGTAAATTAACCTGATACATACTAATGTGACCCCAGGACTGAATTGATTAAAGGCATAAAAAAGACAGTAGAACCTACTTAGAAGCAAAGGGGGTGAGGAGGACAAGGAAAGGTATACAGTACAGAGTGAGGAGGGAACAGTGTGGGGCCTCACGAAGCTTAATCTGCAAATAATGGCTCCCTTTAAGGGCCCTAAAGCTGATGCTTGCTGGGTTTTGGAGCCTCATCTGTGAGGACCTATCGATTAAGCAGGCGGGCTTGGGACTAGGGAGGCCGGACTGCAGCTGCCGAGCTCCGGCTCCTGGCGCTTGGTTCGCGTTGCCACCTCATCAGGTACTGCTGAAACCTTTGCAGCCTCTGAAAGTTCAGATTTGCTTTCTGCTCCTGTGCAGTTTGGTTCCTGATTCGGTTTCTTTGGAATCTTAAGGTGCTTGATCCCGTGATCGTTCGCCAATGCCTTTGTTTCTCCTTGCTCCTTTTTTCTCACTTTTAAGGAGCATCTCTGAATTTATTTCAAAAAGGAGCATCTCTGAATATATCAGCTTATGAACTGGATTTGAGTTGTAAGCTGTCAGCAAGATGTAGCTCGTTGATCTTTTTCTAGCTGACTAGTGTGTATTGCATTGCCCTTACAGGGGTCCTCATAGGCCCAGAGCCATTTTTATTCTAGGAGCCCTCATTTTGAGTTCCCAGCAATTAGAATGAAGAGAAAAATCACGTTTTCTGATTGCAGCCTTTGTAGTGATGACCGGTGACCACCCCGTCTTCTGATTGCAGCAATTAGAATGTTCCCAGCAATTTTTTGTTTATTACCAACAGATCAACATCAATTTTGTTTTTATTTCAGCGGGGTAGATGCTAGATTTTCACACCAAACACGCAATAGTATAAGAACAGTTGATTCGATCACAGAGCATCCAAGAAATTTTCGCAATGATGACTGGTGACCACCCCGTATTCTACGAGAATACACGTGATACTTTACCCTCGTCGGGATCGATACAGCAGTTGCAGCCATCGGTATCAGTCGGGATGGTATTTTGGCGCTTTCAGAGAGACGTCGTCGGCGTGGTATGGTAGAAGTTCTAGTTCTTTCTGTGACGTTTACACGGGCAAACCAGAACACAGGTGTGTGAAGCAAGTACGCGCATCGACCCAGCCACAAGAGCCAAAGAAGATACACGAAGGAAAACGTAGCACCCAATTGTTGTCACATCCTTGTCGATGGGATCGTTGCCCGTGTCGTCATCCAGGGGCTCCTTGGCACGGGCTCTGTCTGTAAATCGCCATCAGAATACCTGCGTAGTAGCTTCTTAGTTACTGATGGTCCTGCCATGAATTGTTTTCTGTTGAAAACAAGATATGCAGGAATGACAAGGCCTAGAGATGCCGACACGTTACAGTAGCCTGAGCGTGCGTGGTCCGTGACCGTGAGTGAGTCCACATGTGAGTGTAACTTGACACGCGTATGATGTTTTCAGACAAGTAACTACGAAAGCACATGGTTTTAGAGCCTTATCCTAGCCACAGTACCTGCAGGCACTGTACTGTACTGTACTGTATATAATACATGCACATTGCAAATAAGCCCGCATGTGTACTGTTGTTGCTGGGAGCATTAGGTAGCGACCTGAACCGTAGGGCGTGTAGGCAAACGCAATCATGGAGAAAGAAATCCCTGGCGCCTTCCCCTGTCCGATCCCGTGTCCATGCCACGCATTTGCCGGCCGAGCTGAAACGAGAGACTAGAGGTCTGGAGCTGATCATTGGGATGGATGGATGGATGGATCCTGTTGCTGTCCAAGATCTGGGAGAATGGTATAGGCCGGCAATGTTTACGGTACGGGCAGCGTGTACTTCATGCATGGATTTGTGAGGGAATGGAATCTCTCGTGGATTATTTTGCCTCGAGGTGCCCTCATCTGTCAGTGTGCTATTGGCTTGGCTGGTGGTTCACTGCTCTCGGACAAGAATTCAGGCCACATGGGTTCTTTTGCATGATATGCGAAGGATCAGCCGGTGGATGGAGAAACGTTCAACGTAGCTTCTTCCGGTTCCGGCACGTTCACTGTCGCCACGTTGGAGGCGATGTGCCGACCAAAGACCAAAAGACCCAATAGGTCAAGCAATAGGTCAATTTCGAGAAAGAGAGAGCAGTGACCGTAGGTCCGTAGTACGATTTTCCCCGCATGAAGTCACGGCTTACGGTCCAGCAGAAGGGCCCACGGCCAGGTGTACGTCCGTGCTAAGAGGACCACAGTTAAAGGTTAAACGGATGCGCCCTGTTTGGAAAGAAAGTTGCTAAAGTTTAGCACTCGCTAAAGTTTAGCACCTCAAATCTGAGTGCTAAAGTTTAGCAGCTGAGGTGTTTGGATAGTGGTGTTAAAGTTTAGCACATTGCCCCTGGGCATTTACTGCAGTGGGGGGAGGGGTACTGGGTGTCAAAAGTCCACCAGAGAGCACTTTTAGCAAGTTTAACATCCCTTTGAGGTGCTAAGGAATTTCATAGGCTGTGTTCAGTTCCAAAAAGTGTAGGAGAAAGTTTAGAAAAATGTCACATCGGACACTGTAGCGTACTGTAGCACCTTTCGTTTGTTTATGGTAAACATTGTCCTATCATGACCTAACTAGGCTCAAAAGATTCGTCTCGTCGTGTACATCAAAACCATGCAATTAGTTTTTTATTTACCCACGTTTAGTGTTCTATGCATGAGGAGAGGGATTTGATGTGATAGGTGGATAGTGATGTTTGAAGAGAGAATTTTGAGAATTTTGGTGATGGGATGGGAACTAAACACAGCCATAGTGCTAAACTTTAGCATGTCACTTTTATGACCTTTTAGCACACCTGTTTGGTTACAATCTACTAAACTTTAGTAAAAAAATGTTATGCTAAAGTTTAGCACCATAGAAACAAACATGGCCGAAGAAGAAGGGGCAGAGCCGGGGAAGCCGGCAAGATAGAATACTGCGAAGTGTAGTAGTAGTAGAATACTGGAGAGGCATGCGGTTTTTTGGCCCCGTTTCCCCGTCCGTTCCCTCCTTTCCCCCGATGCCTCGGTGTCTCGCCGTGCCGTGCGGCTGCTGGCTCGGCGCATGTGCCGCCCGCTACATCGGTTGGTCTGGTCCCCTGGCTGCCTGGCATGGGCTGTGTTCAGGGCCTGTTTGGGACTGCTTCACTCCACTTTTTCAACTCTGCTCCCAAACTACTCAGTCAAACAGATCCGACTCTAAAAACTCTACTCCAGAAAAAAAAGGTGGAGTTGAGAGTCAACTTCATGTTTTTAGGGAGCTCCTCAAGGGGTGCTCCACGCTAGAGTTGGGGGATAATTACCCACCATGCCACTGGTTACACAGGTAACGGTTCGTTCTTTCTTTGTTTCCCCTCCTCCCGACGCACACCGCCGCCCGTCCTTCCTCCCGCCGATGCCCGTTCCTCCCGGCGCTGCCTGCCCGCCCGCCGGATCCTGCGCCGTCCCTGTCCACCGGAGACGGAGGGGATTGCGGCGAGGGGCGAGCAGAGCTCTGTCGTGGCCGTGCGGTGCATCCCTACCTCCGCCTCCTGCTCCTCAATGGCCATGCCGCCGGCGCAGGCGGAGACGGAGAGGCGGCGAGTGGGGAGCCGAGCCCTGTCGAGGCCGCGCGCGTCCCTCCCTCTTCCTCCCTGCTCCTCTAGTGGCCGGCGACGGCAACAGCGCGGCGCGTCCCTCCCTCCGCCTCCCTGCACCTCCATGGCCATGCCGCCGGAGCGGGCGGAGATGGAGGGGATGGCGGCGAGGGGCGAGCCGAGCTCCGCCGGGGCCGCACGACGCATCCCTCCCTCCGCCTCCCTACTCTTATTGTTACCCGGCGATGACATGGCGCATCCCTCCCTCCGTCTCAGCCTCCCTGCTCCTTTGGTGGAGGTCGACGGCGACGGCAAAAGGCCCGGCGAGCTTGCTCTCGTGGCCGCCCGTGAGCCACGGCCTCGGCCGGCGACACGAGCGCGTGGACACGGAGCCCCGCGGCGGTGGCGCAAGCCACCGTGTCGCGAGTCAGAACAGGTGAGGAGGAGGTTGAAGAAGACCTTACATGTGGGTTTCACGTATTTCAGGAGCCGGAGCTAGACTGGTGCCAAACAGGACATTGGCTCTAAAAACTCCACAGTAGAGCTGCTCTATGGTGGAGTTGGTGGAGCAGAGCTCAAAATATTGGAGCAGAGCAATCCCAAACAGGCCCTTAGTTCCAAAAAATGTAGGAGAAAGTTTGGAAAAAATGTCACGTCGGACACTGTAGTGTACTGTAGCACATTTCGTTTGTTTGTGGTAAACATTGTCCTATCATGACCTAACCTAACTAGGCTCAAACCATGCAATTAGTTTTTTTATTTACCCACGTTTAGTATTCCATGCATGAGTAGAGAGATTTGATGTGATAGGTGGATAGTGATGTTTGAAGAGAGAATTTTGGAAATTTTTGTGATGGGATAGGGAACTGAACACAGCCATGGCAAATTGGCAATGCCCCTGCCTTCCCCTTCCCGCACGGTTGGATTGGGTGGCAAAACAGAGCGGTAGGATGCTGCTATTGCTACTTCTACTTGTACTGGCAGCTGTCTGGTCCTTCTGTTCAGTCCTCCTCATGGTCATTACTGGCCAACTACAATTTCGTTGGCCTGTAATGTAACTGTAAGCCATGCATGGGCTTTATCCCTGGACCCATCCGATCCCGTTATTATGCACTCGATCGGCAGCTGCACTGCTGCAGCACCCTCCATCCAACTCAACCCAACCCAAATACTACTTCAGAGTTGACCCGTCACTCGTGACCGACCCGGTGAGCCCGCCCGGCAGCTGGTCTTCACTCTTTCAATGTATTCTCATCAGCTGCTGATGCTGCAATAGTTGGTCTCAGTGTGACACTCAACTGATCCCTCGAAAGACGAGGTTTCTTAACGCCGTCTAGAGCCCCCCCTAGCTTTACAGCTCCCCAACGGTGGCAGCTTTTGTATCCGGCAAGCCCAAGCGCTGCACTAGCGCGGGAGGCCGGCCCGGGCGGGCGTCCGGCTGCCGAGTGCCGAGCGCCGGCGGGGACCATGGATAACCTGGCCGTTTGCGCGGACGGACGACGCGGAGGGCGGAGGCAAAGGGTACCGAACCGCCCGCCGCCCGGAACAGTCTTACCGCGAACAGTTCCGGATAAGATCGCCGGCGGAGAAAAAGGCAGCCGCGCGACCACGGTGGCGTGCGGTGCTTTCCGCTGTGCCGGCCGGGCTGGCGCGCTGGCTTTACAGCCTCGCGCGCGGGTGGATGCGGGCGCACGGGCGACGTGGGGCTTTTCCTTCGGCTCCAACGCCGGCCGCCTGGCTCGGGTGCGCAAGGATCGGAGTTGGAGAACGGCCTGGTTGACCTCGGTAGCGCGGCCAGCTGATGCAGCTGAGCTACCTGCCTCTGCGTTGTCTGGTCTGGTGGAGCTGGAGCACGACAGACAGCTACTCGACTCGGCAGTATTGTCGGAGCGAGTTTTTCGTTGGGTTGAGCAATGGCTTCAGGCAGGGTGCGCATGGTAACAAAAATCAAGGCTCCTTGGTGCGGTTGCCTCCTTTCTCCTGGCGGGCGTGGCTCGTCGACTGGGGCAGGCTGGACGAATGAGCGTACGTGCAGTAGCCAGCGGGTGCTGAACGCCAACTAGTACAGACGTACACGTACAGTGCCTTTGGTTACGTAGCTTTGCGGTGACCGTGTTTTGTTTTAATCTCCCACAGCGTTCTGTGTACAAGCACACACCCCCGTCCCCCACTTGAGCCCGCCATACGTGACACGTACAATAGCTAGCGTCGGTGGTATTAATTAGTTGGGGAATATATACTATGCTAAATTAAGCAGCTTTAGTTGTTCAAGCAACCACGCTGTACGCACGTACAAATTAGTAAAGATACTTATCGTGACGGATACCTAGCGTAGGATGCAAAGCAGTGATCGATCGAGATATACACCCTACTCGAGTCGGTCTCAACTGCTCCTTGGACTGGCTGTACTGTATTTGTACTACTTTTTTTATGACTTCACACACACCAAACTAAGCATAGTCGCATAGGGAGAACCCGGAGCTAGCTGTGTGTGTGATACGTACGCTACCCCTGATCGAAGCGTGTCAATTGCCTGTCAAGTTCGGTAGGAGGTTAGGAGCCGACCACACGGGCGCGGACGCACCAGCATCTATCACGTGATAAACGGGAGAGCAACAACGGCTTCACATGATACAGTGTAGTACTAGTAATTACCAAACTACGACGAATAAGATGCTTGCAGGGATTAGCGGCGACGAACTGGCAGACCTCACCTGATGTTGCTTCAGCGACACACTGCCACAGGACCGTCGTCCTGCCAATATATAGAGACGACCACGGCCGCGGGGGTGTTTGTGTTTCCGGCCGGGTTTGGTGAGCTGTATTTGTCCAACTACACTTACCACCACCACCGTCGTCTTTTGTCCGTCGTACACAGCTACTGCACTGCAATAGTGTCTGCTACTGAACGCACACTTTGGTCATGGGGGGATAGGATGATGGGTGGTCACGGCTCAGATTGATAATTATAATAGCCAGCTGCAGCGATTTTTTTTGTGTGTGTTCTTTTTAAATTTCTGCCCATGCATGAGGCACCAAAAATTCTTCCATTTGAGTACACGACTAGCAAGGCAGACTCTATGCATATATAGTACTTCTTTTGTGCCCATAAATCCGATCCTGTGATGCAATAATGTGTAGTGCTAGTATCTTCCTTTTCTTTTGTTATAATTATTATAGCGTGATAAAAACAACTCGATCTGCCGGGCAAGGCACATGGCTAGTATATATCACATAGTATGTGTGTGCCATATTTTATATAGTGGCCGATTTGGTTGGAGCTCGTAGTTTGGTCAAGAAATTTGGCATGTGATTGACGTTTAGACCTCATCCATGTGCCTTGATTTTTTTGGCTGGACAGTGGAAACAAACTGCCTCGCGGTTCCCAAAATAATCACAGCGTGCTTGGTGTATGCTCGACCTATAAACACCCACTTGACGAGCATTACAAGTTTATAATACTAAATATATATCCACTCAAGTCAATGTTTGTACGTCAACACTAGCTGGGTGCAATTTACATTGGGCAAAAGTCACAAATTAACTAAGCGCAGCGGACAACTGTAGTACACCTCACAGCCAAAATTAAAGGCTTCTTATTTCCTCTTTCGTCCTGACAGAAGAGTTAAGAGGGAGCTTCCTTGATATGGATAGTTAAATTTAAGATTTCCCGTGACCTCTTTTCTTGTCTTACATCATACTAACACGATCATCTTTTTGGGCAAATGGACCAAAGCACCCTCCTGGTGAATCGTTGTTACTCGACACCCTTTTACTAGGCCCCAGTGGCGCCTGCTGGACCTCACGAGACACTCTCAAGAAAAGCACGCGTTAGGAAGGTTAGATGCTAAGCAAGCATGCAATTAGGAAAAGAAAGTGCCCGTCTGAGGACGACTCCTTAGCGAGAGCACTGTAGCCACCACAACACAGATCTGGGCAGGCATGACATTAGGGCTTATTGGAGCGATGTAACACTGCAAAGTGTAGCTCCAAGCTGTCGTTAAAAAGGTACTGTTTACCTAAAACCCAAGAAAGAGGGCGAAAATGACGTTATTAATGTGCTGCAAATGAAGCCCCAGGGATCTGTTAGATTTAGAGCGTAGTACATAAAATTAATGGCTGTCAGATGATTATGTGTTAACATGAAGAAACCAATGCAATTAATAAACTTCGTCAAGTTATTTTCTTTTTGTATACTATACATCACACTTTATCATAATTGTAGCCGTGATGGTAACGCTTTTTATATATCATCACGAAAGCAACTAACTGGTGAGTGGTGTGTGTGGTGGAGCTCGTAGTTTGGTCAAGAAATTTGGCATGTGATTGACGTTTAGACCTCATCCATGTGCCTTGATTTTTTTGGCTGGACAGTGGAAACAAACTGCCTCGCGGTTCCCAAAATAATCACAGCATGCATGCTTGGTGTATGCTCGACCTATAAACAACCACTTGATGAGCAATACAAGTTTATAATACTAATAAATATACACTCAAGTCAATGTTTGCACGTCAACACTAGCTGGGTGCAATTTACATTGGGCAAAAGTCACAAATTAACTAAGCGCAGCGGACAACTGTAGTACACCTCACAGCCAAAATTAAAGGCTTCTTATTTCCTCTTTCGTCCTGACAGAAGAGTTAAGAGGGAGCTTCCTTGATATGGATAGTTAAATTTAAGATTTCCCGTGACCTCTTTTCTTGTCTTACATCATACTAACACGATCATCTTTTTGGGCAAATGGACCAAAGCACCCTCCTGGTGAATCGTTGTTACTCGACACCCTTTTACTAGGCCCCAGTGGCGCCTGCTGGACCTCACGAGACACTCTCAAGAAAAGCACGCGTTAGGAAGGTTAGATGCTAAGCAAGCATGCAATTAGGAAAAGAAAGTGCCCGTCTGAGGACGACTCCTTAGCGAGAGCACTGTAGCCACCACAACACAGATCTGGGCAGGCATGACATTAGGGCTTATTGGAGCGATGTAACACTGCAAAGTGTAGCTCCAAGCTGTCGTTAAAAAGGTACTGTTTACCTAAAACCCAAGAAAGAGGGCGAAAATGACGTTATTAATGTGCTGCAAATGAAGCCCCAGGGATCTGTTAGATTTAGAGCGTAGTACATAAAATTAATGGCTGTCAGATGATTATGTGTTAACATGAAGAAACCAATGCAATTAATAAACTTCGTCAAGTTATTTTCTTTTTGTATACTATACATCACACTTTATCATAATTGTAGCCGTGATGGTAACGCTTTTTATATATCATCACGAAAGCAACTAACTGGTGAGTGGTGTGTGTGGTAATATGCTGACTTTTTGTATCGATCTTTCTCATGGGTCACATAAGCAATCATATTGCAAAAGACCTGATAATTCAAAATTAGTTATGCCTATATTTAAGAGATCTTATAGGACAACCATCTGGGAATTTTGGAGATTCAGTACAAAAGCTCCAACAAGAAAAGTCACCTAAAAGGCTAGCTTTCCCATGTTTGCTTTTTGGTTCCCATCTATGGCTTTTATCATTTGAGAAAAAATACTAAAATTGTTATGCCTGGCCACATGTTCTAAGCTAGCCACACTAACATTTATCTCTTTTTTCAAAAAAAAGGAAAAAAATTCTCATGTTATTTTTTTTTATAGCTAACATGATATACACACAGGCTTTTGTTAAGGGTAGTTCTGGTGGGTCATCCATCAAGGAAAGGTTGGGTTATGATTTATGATTATATATACACATACGCTCAATAATTGTGACGTTTAATCTAAGTAAACTGAGGCCGGTTGAGGAATTGAGATCGCAAGTAGCCATCAGGACCAGACGTCCAGACCACATAGTGCATGCGGTGCAAGCCATGAGGTGGACTCATGTCATTGCAATCGATCAAATCGTGACACCCTTCGATCGGAGCGTCCAACCATAAATTCAGCTAGCTAATCTGTCCACTATTCGGTTAGAATCGTGCATGGTGGTCTGGTGGATAGCAAATGCTTTTTTCGATGCTTACAAGGTGTTTTTTTTCATATATAGCATTACCTTGGTGTTATATATTTATCATGTTATATACGTACCCCCTCCGTATCATATTTAGACTACGACGAATAAGATGCTTGCAGGGATTAGCGGCGACGAACTGGCAGACCTCACCTGATGTTGCTTCAGCGACACACTGCCACAGGACCGTCGTCCTGCCAATATATAGAGACGACCACGGCCGCGGGGGTGTTTGTGTTTCCGGCCGGGTTTGGTGAGCTGTATTTGTCCAACTACACTTACCACCACCACCGTCGTCTTTTGTCCGTCGTACACAGCTACTGCACTGCAATAGTGTCTGCTACTGAACGCACACTTTGGTCATGGGGGGATAGGATGATGGGTGGTCACGGCTCAGATTGATAATTATAATAGCCAGCTGCAGCGATTTTTTTTGTGTGTGTTCTTTTTAAATTTCTGCCCATGCATGAGGCACCAAAAATTCTTCCATTTGAGTACACGACTAGCAAGGCAGACTCTATGCATATATAGTACTTCTTTTGTGCCCATATATCCGATCCTGTGATGCAATAATGTGTAGTGCTAGTATCTTCCTTTTCTTTTGTTATAATTATTATAGCGTGATAAAAACAACTCGATCTGCCGGGCAAGGCACATGGCTAGTATATATCACATAGTATGTGTGTGCCATATTTTATATAGTGGCCGATTTGGTTGGAGCTCGTAGTTTGGTCAAGAAATTGGCATGTGATTGACGTTTAGACCTCATCCATGTGCCTTGATTTTTTTGGCTGGACAGTGGAAACAAACTGCCTCGCCGGTTCCCAAAAGAATCACAGCGTGCTTGGTGTATGCTCGACCTATAAACACCCACTTGACGAGCATTACAAGTTTATAATACTAAATATATATCCACTCAAGTCAATGTTTGTACGTCAACACTAGCTGGGTGCAATTTACATTGGGCAAAAGTCACAAATTAACTAAGCGCAGCGGACAACTGTAGTACACCTCACAGCCAAAATTAAAGGCTTCTTATTTCCTCTTTCGTCCTGACAGAAGAGTTAAGAGGGAGCTTCCTTGATATGGATAGTTAAATTTAAGATTTCCCGTGACCTCTTTTCTTGTCTTACATCATACTAACACGATCATCTTTTTGGGCAAATGGACCAAAGCACCCTCCTGGTGAATCGTTGTTACTCGACACCCTTTTACTAGGCCCCAGTGGCGCCTGCTGGACCTCACGAGACACTCTCAAGAAAAGCACGCGTTAGGAAGGTTAGATGCTAAGCAAGCATGCAATTAGGAAAAGAAAGTGCCCGTCTGAGGACGACTCCTTAGCGAGAGCACTGTAGCCACCACAACACACATCACAAACGGTTCGTGTTCCGAACCGTTTGTGATGGCCTCACATCACAAACGGTTCAAAAACCGTTTGTGATGAGGGTATCACAAACGGTTTTTCAAAACCGTTTGTGATGGTGCCGTTTGTGATGATGGTTTCTCTAGTAGTGAGGTATTTTTTTTCTTTGTTCAAAAAGGAGTGTTTGCATAATTTTTCTCACCTTGGGCCACTCTTCGTGAATTTTAAAACGGAGAGTGAATGTATGTCTTCTGTTTCTTCCTTTGTAGAGATTTTTGGTCATGGTTTGACACTTGGCTTCTTTATTTTTAATACTTAAACTTGAGTTTTGTCCCTCTCGTTGATATTAATGAATTAGGTTGAGACCACTGCAATAACGAACTCGATCGAGTACAACACCTACGAAAACAACGCAAACCTAGACAAGTGCCCGCCATTCCTTCAATAGCGCCCTATATTAGTCCTAGTAGATGAACACAGTTTAGCTAACCTACCCAAGCTCGTCACCTCCCGTATGCTTGTCGTTCACAGCCGAAACCTACCTATATCGTCACTTATAATTCCATTTGGCTTAGTTTTTTTTTTGACATTTTTTCTCAACTGATTCCCCTCTAGTCCACGTACAGCTGCGTAGACCATTGTTTCCCTGACATTTCCAGCACATTAAATTAATTTTCATTATTTCATTTCTCCCCGTCATATTTGTATCTTCTTCAATTTCGACTATAATAGCTATAAAACAAGCCAGTAAGATACTCCCTCCGTTCTAAAAAAACCGGACGTTTAGAACAGCTACGCAGTCTCTAAAACACAACTTTGACCTCTTGTCATTATAAAAATATTTATCAAAGAGTGATATATGTATACTTTTATAAAAGTATTTTTAAGACAAATCTATTCATATAATTTTTATATTGTAAACTCAACAATTTAAAAGTTATTGATGATTTATATTCCCAATGTTTGACCCAAACTTTGTTCTAAACGTCAGTTTTTTCAGAACGGAGGGAGTAGATAACTATGGCCGGGATAGGGAATCCACCTAGGTCATCTTGCTTCAAACATCTGCACAAGTGTCACTTTCCAGCCTAAGGGGGTGTTTAGTTCGCGGAGAAAGGTAAAAAGTGAAGTGAAAAAGTCACATCGGACACTATAGCATTTTTCGTTTGTTTGTGGTAAACATTGTCCTATCATGACCTAACTAGGCTTAAAAGATTCGTCTCGTCGTGTACATCAAAACCATGTAACTAGCGTTTTTATTTACCCACATTTAGTACTCAATGTATGAGAAGAGAGATTTGATGTGATAGGTGAATAGTGAAGTTTAGAGAGAGAATTTGTAGAAGTTTGGTGATGTGACCGGAAACTAAACAGGACCTAAGAAGTAATGAATTGGTCAGATAAAAACAACCGTTTTCATGTGTTTTTCCTTCGCTTCTAAATATGTACCCCTGTGGCTTTGTCAAATCCCATAGCTACCAACTCAAGAAAGAACTGTTTCCTCAACAACCTTCTGACCAAATTCATGGTTTTTCACATGCTACACCGAGAAGCTGTTGTTCCAAAATGGCACAGTCACTCTCACTCCAGTGGAAATATTCTAATAATCTTTTTTCGAAAAGCGAAAAATAAAAAAGAAGAAAAGGTTACACCGGCCAGTCTCACCCTCCTGTCCCTTGGACGGGTAGCGTCATGGCCACACAAGAGGAGGGGGCAGCAGGGCCGCAGGCCAGAAGAATCAGCAGCAGAGCTGAGCTGCCCAAGCAAAGATCCCCAAGCCAAAGCAAGATACAAAAACGAGTAAAACAACTGCAAAAAAATAAAAATAAAAAAGTCAGGCAAAATCCCCACTTCACTCCTCCCCGAGGCTGCCCATTCTCCTCTCCTCTCCTCTCAAACTGTAAACACTGCTTCACCAGTTCGCTGCTGCTCCCCGTCCTCGCAGGCGCGTCGATCCGGAGGGGCGCCCCGCCGCCGCCTGCTGGAGCGGAGGCCCGAGCGGGAGCGGGAGCTGGGGCGGCGAATCTGGAGCCCCGGGGACCTGCATTGCCGCGGGGCCGCCGCGCGTAGCCAGATCTCCGCCCCACCTGCCGCGGCACCGGCACGGCATGGTGGCTGCCGCGGCGGCGGCCACCGCGCCAGATCCGGCCCACCCCGCGCGCCCGCCGCTCACGCCGGCGCTCGACAAGCCCAACTCCGCCGCCGCGCGGAGGAACTCGCGCACCAACAAGCCCGTCTCCTCCAGGTACCTGTCCGCCGCCGCCGCGTCGCCGGCCTCCTCCACGTCGTCATCCACGTCGTCGTCGTCGTCGTCGTCCTCGTCCCGGCGCTCCCTGTCGGCGCAGCGAACTCGAGCGTCCACCCCGCCGCCGCAGCACTCCACGTCGCCCACCACCACCGCGTCGGCAGCGGCGGCGGCCGCGGCAGCTACAGCCACCGCGACCACGATGCGGAGCCTCTCGGTGTCGTTCCAGGGGGAGTCCTTCTTCTACAAGACGTCGCGCGCGCCGCGGGCCTCGTCGCCGTCCTCCCCCGCCGCGCGCCGCGGGCCCACGCCGGAGCGCCGGAAGAGCGTGTCCTCCGTGCCGGAGGCGGAGAACGCGCGGCCGCAGGGCCGATGGCCCGCGGCCAAGCCCAAGGCGTCGGACCCGCTCGCGCGCAGCCTCGACTGTAGCCTCGACCGCAAGGACTCCATCCTCGCCGCCGTTCACCTGCTCCGCCGCTCCATGGCCTTCGACTCCACCACATCGCTCTCCCCGTCCGACCCGGCAGCTGCAGCCGCTCCAGACCTGTCCGCGTCCTCCGACACCGACAGCGTCTCGTCTGGTAGCAACTCGGGCGCCGGTGACCCCCCGCGCCGCGGCATCAGCGTGCCGGCGAGGTTCTGGCAGGAAACCAACAGCCGCCTGCGCCGCCTTCCGGAGCCCGGCCTGCCACTACCGTCGTCTGGTCGGAGGTCGTTCTCAGACAGTCCAATGTCACCGAGGCTGCCAGGTCGGTCCCCATCTCCATGCCGTGGAAGCAGGGGCGTTGCAAGCCCATCAAGAGGGCGTGGTGGGGAGGCATCACCAAATGGACATGCGATGCAAGCTCCAGCGAATGCACCATCTATCATCAGCTTTGCTGCAGAGGTGAGGAGGGCAAAGAAGGGGGAAAACAGAATCGAAGAGGCACACAGGTTGCGGCTGCTGGACAACCGGCATTTGCAGTGGCGGTGCATCAATGCACGGACAGATGCGTCGCTTCTGGTGCAGAGCTTCACTGCTGAGGTAAATCAAACCTTGATATTGCTATTAGGTTTGCCCATGCATTCCACTTTGTTTATCCTACATCTAGTGTTCTACTGCTAGTTAACAAAATCGGTTTTTTGTGATTTGGGGCATAAATGTTGCAAATCTGTGACACACCCAAGGTATCTATGATCCACAGTCTAACACAATGTTTCTTTTGTTAGTTTTGGTGCTTTCTTGATATGATTTGTTAGGATAGAGTATTCAGCACATTGCATGGATAAGATCGGCAACAGGAAATAGTGGGCAACAGGAAATAGTGCAAATTTTCTGTATTTTCCTCTTTTAGTACCAAGGGTTTGAGAAGGCTGTAGGAGCCTGCGAAGAAAGTTGATGCGTGTGGACCACTAAGACCGAGCCTTGCTTGATACTGCGTAGAGTTGTTGCATTGGAAAATTAGGGTGAATTATGTTGCAAGTCTGCACTAAAAGAGAACAAAGGAGTTATCAATACCTTACTTATTGATTTACCAAGAATAGATTTTAGCAAGACTAGATGGTGTGAGCAATCATAAATGGAAAACTGCTAAGTATGGATGGTCCAGCTATCATGCACAAGTTCCTGCAATTCGCTGTTCATGAAAATGGTACGGATAAAATTTGGCACCGTTGGATTTTTGGCAAGAAATTGTAAATTAGGTGTCATCTACATATGCATATATTTAGTATATGCCTCTAGACTTAGATTATATCAAGTATATTGAAAACATAATATCTGGTCATGTGCACGCTTTCCCTCTATATTTATTTATGTGAACCCAAACATTGCTAGGTGCCACTTTGATTTGCCATTAGTACAACCCCCAGTTGATTGTTTGGTGCATACCCATTACCACTTGGTTATGAATGGATATGTTACCATGATGCTAGGGAGGCCATCACTAGGTGGGAAGACATTATGCCAAGTCAGAATTTGTAATGTTTCATTTCATATATATGCCAGCCCTTCTATTCAATTTTTTTTTCATATGCCAGCCCATGCTATTGTTGATACAAACATTTTGGCAATTATCTGGATAACTTGGTTTCTGGAATAAAAAGAAAAGACTTTGTGGAACAATTTATTGAATAAGGGTATTGATGGCACCATCCATGACGACCCAGCAATCTTTCTGTGGTACATGTCTTGTGAGTACTTGCATGATCTGAGTCTTGCTATGGTGCTTTGCAGTATATCGACCAACTCTTAGTCACCTTAAACCCTCTGCGGTGCACCGTGCTTATGTCAAGTCTTGTGGTGAAACACACTGATATTTAAGTACGAAAGAACTCGATTGAGATATGTGGTTTTTCCACCCATCATTGCAGTACAGACTTCAAATATATAAACTGATCCTGGATTAAACAAATATGATAACGCTGTGTGTAAAAATAAGAAAAGGGTAAAATGTTTTGAACTAAAATTTCTTATTTCCCTATTCTTCAGAAAACCCTTCACAGTGCATTGAAAGAAATATCCAGATTGCGTGACAATGTCAGTACCAAAAGATGCAGACTGCAACTTCAGAAACAAAAACTCAAGCTGTTTGCCATTCTTAGGGGTCAGGTAAGTGATATTTTCTGTTTGTGGTCATGTGGCTTGCACTAGGATTTGTTGTTTCTGGTTCGATGTGTATATAACTTCTCTATTCCATTTGACACTTTCAGATGTCGTATCTAGAGGACTGGTCTCATATAGAAAAGCATCATTCAAGTGCTTTATCAGCAGCAATCAAAGCACTGAAGGCTAGTACTCTTCGTCTTCCAGTTGTTGATGGTGCAAAGGTTGGCAATTGTCTAATCAGATCTAGCTGCGTGGCTTGATTTGATATGCAAAAATTAATAGTCACCTATCTCTGTGCAGGCTGATGTGCAAGGTGTGAAGGAAGCTGTTAACTCTGCTGTGGATGTAATGCACACGATGACATCCTCGATATGTAATTTGCTGTCTAAGGTGTGTATGTATACTCTATCTTCCTACAGAGCTTCAATTCGTTTCCCCCTTGGGTCTTCTTTTTATCATAAGATATGAATAACAAAAAAAATCATCAATCCCAAATGTGAACATGCTTCCAAATAAATTTTTGGTGGATAACTATGTGTTCAAACAGAAATTAGTATTTATTACAAACGTTATGGCTCTGTTGTATAAAATAACTACGAGGGTAATGTTTTCTTAATATGTGAACTGTGCTGTTTGGTGCCATCTTTTTTCATATTTCTTCTCTCCTGGTGTAAAATGTCTGTGTCAATAGCCAGTGCTGTTTCTTCTCTACTGATGTAACATAGCTGAGTCTAATGTTCTAATTCCTATATTATCTTGATAACGTACTGTAACCTCAGGTCTTGCAATTCCAATTTAGACAAAGAGTGGTGTTGCCATTTCCGAAAACAAATTGTATGGCGGCAACATGGATATTCCTCTAAGCGAACAATTTTTTCATGTAGATTTAATGGAAAAGGAACATTTTCCTAGACATGTTCAAATATGATATCATTGTTTTCTGGCGTAATAGTTAGCTTATATAGGCTGCCCAGTGGATAATTAGTATCTTGAAATCATTGGCAATATATTGGACTGCATTCCTTCGGTTGTGGTGACGGAGATACAAGTTTTTTGCATTGAAACCATAGCATCTCATAGTTATCTATTTTCTATTATGGCATGTTTCTCGATAACTAGCCCTATTGATTAGTTGCCTGTTCTGTTAGCAGTGTGACTTATTGCTCCATGAATCCAGTTTTACATGGAAATTAGTCCTACATGAACATGCACTACATGTTGATGTCTAACATTTTACTGTGGAAAACTCTGAATGATGTATTTATTCATCTTCAGGTTGAGGGAACAAGCTCTGTAGTGTCTGAGCTCGCCAAACTTGCCACACAAGAACAAATGTTGTTGGACCAATCGAAGGATCTCTCGTCCACGGTTGCAGCAATACATGTAGGAAGATCTTCTATGATCTTTTTACTCAATTCTACTGTTACTCATTTTTTATCTTAGCTCACCTCCTTTTTTTTGTGGGAAACAGGTCAAAAAGTGTAGTTTGCAAGCTCACATGCTACAACGAAACCAAAAGCAGAGCCCGACACAGTTGTAGATCAGTTTGCCTTTGCCACGTTGGGTGGTCACTAACATCACACGGCCTCGTCTTTTCTCACCAGAGACTGTGCTACAGGTAATAAAAAGCTGTAACCATTTGTTGGGTGTGAAGCGTGTCCTAATCTGCTCGATCGACCTCACCGAGTGTAGCTGATTCATGTAATTTTTTGAGTGCATATCAACCCATAGAAGCGGCCCTTCTTACCTGCAGTCGCTGCAGTTGGTGTATACAGAAATCCCTAGCCTTGACCCAAAGATAAGCTTTCTGTAGATATGAAAAAAGCTTGTCGTTTGCGTGCTTACTCTTGTGTGTGGAGTGCTGGAGTGGTGATGAGTGTTTGTATTGTTAAAGGGAGACATTTGTTGGCTTGATACAGGGTGTTTTCATGGCAAAAATTAACATGGAGGTTGTTTATCCTGACTTGCTCGTGGAGTCATGATATCTGCTTTGATGCATCCTGATTCCTGAAGAGTGGAAATCTAATCCTTAGCGCTGTAAAATGTTCTGCATGTTGCAAAGACCATCAAACGTCTATGTGACTGTCGCAAACTCGCAGTGTTTGGTCCCAACTCCTGAGTACAGGACAGTGGTTGCTGCAACTGTTTTCAGCGTGTTGTGCTGTTGTATGTTGATCTTTTTTTTTCTTCTCTTTTTGTTCTTTTTATCCATATAGTGAAACGCAATTGAAGATTTCATTCCAAGAAATAGCCTAGGATTCATTAGGAACTCTTGAGTATCTATTATATTAATACAATAGTGTTAAAAAGAGCCACCACGTTCGCCGAGAGGATCAAGAAACTATCACGCTAATCTAAAAAAGAGAAGAATATGGACTGTCGGATTTTATGAAGATCCAACGGTCTATATTATTCCGTTAATAATTCAAAAAAATAATATATATTGTTGAATTTTATGAAGATCCAACGGTCTATATTACTTTTTTTTGACGGGAATCAGCAGGAGAGGCCCCTACCTCTATTTTTGTATTTATAAAAAAAGAATATGTACAGTTTACGAGGCCCTAGGCCCAAAAGCTAAGAAAGAAATGTTACAAGAGACTACTCAGCCACAAACGAATTTGCTCGCCCAACTGTGGTTTAGCCCGAAGGGTAACCAGCTCCATTTCTTCAAAAAACTGCCTTCTCCAAAGAGCAAAAAGAGCGACTTGTTGTCAAAAATGATATTATTCCTGTGGCACCAAATAGTCCAGCATCCAATGATGAGAACTTATCTGAAAATCGCTGACTGAAATCTTTGTCTGGCTTGCAGAACCATCAGCTGGAACTCAACGTTGCGATCCCAGTGAATGCCCAAGAAAGTCCAGCAAGCATCACTAAAAGGGCACAAAAAGAAGGTCTATATTACTTCGTCCGCCGCCGACGCGCAGCCGTCAGTGGCCGCCGTAGGAGGCCTCCGACGTCGTTGTCGGCTTGGGAGACTGGCACCCCTTGCCGCCGCCGCCGCATAGCCGTCCGCAGTCGCCATAGATGACCTCCACCTTCGCCACGCGGCCGGCGCTGGAGTCCTCACCATCGTCACGCGACTGTCCGCCGCCATTGCTGCCATGGGAGCCATCCATGGTCGCCAGCGTGCCTTCAGAGTTCGGGGCCAGAGGGCGGCGGGCCTGAAGGCTGCCGGCCGCTCTAACTCCCAACTAAACTATCCTAACTCTACTAGAACAAGTGGAATGAGAGAGCTCCTTGGCTTGGTGTGTATTGAATGAGCAGCCTACCTCTGCATTTATAGATGTCCAAGGTCGGTTTGGTAGTTGGGTAACCGCCAAGACACCTAGGGTCGGTCTAGGGTCGGTTCGGCCGAACACCCCGGTCCCGGGATAACGATTTGCGACGTAAAAATCCCCCGCCCCCGCACCCACCCGAGGATCGCGATCGCGACCGTGCCCCCACCAGCCCCGGTCCCAGGCAACTAGCAATCTACAGTAGCATCCATCCAGATCCGAACGACCCGATCGCGGCCACGGGACCCATCGGACACGCGCCGGGCGCAGCCGCGGCAGCGAACCAGGAGGCGAAACGGGAGCGCGAGGTCCCGGCCACTCGGCCACGGCGCGGCGACGGTTGGCAGCGGCAGCAGCGCGCGCACGGGCGGCACGTCGTTTTTCTTCGAGGAGACGCGGGCGGCATCCCCCGCCCTCACCTGTTGACGTCCACCATCGTCGTGTGGCCATCTGTGGCCTCCGCGGGAGTCCTCGCCATTGTCACGCGACCGTCCGCCACCGGGAGGTCGTCCGCGGCCGTTGCCACTGTGGGAACCATCCGCGGCCGCCGTCGCCCGCCGCCGGAGGCCGGGAGAGGGGGCAGAAGGCTGCAAGTCGGGGAGACTGGTACCCCTTACCGTCGCCGCCGCCATACAGTCGTCCGTGGCCGCCGTAGGAGGCCTCCACGGTCGCCGAGTGGCCATCCACTGCCACCGCGGGACCCCTCCACCGCTGCCGCGCGGCCATTCGTGGCTGTTGCGGGTGTCCTGGCCATCGTCGCGCGACCGATCGCCGTCGGAAGGCCATCCGCCGCCGTTGCCGCTGCGGGGGCCACCCACGCTCCTTCATTGTGCGGGATCTGGTCGCTCTGTGCGCTTCCAGAGTTCGTCGGGGCTGAAGGCTACCGGCCGGGGAGACCGACACCCTCGCCGCCGCCACCACTAGAGATAGGGGGAGATAGAGGGAGAGATAGAGTGGGAGGAGTGGTAGCGTCGGCGAAATAAAAAGAGAAAAAGAGAGGTGGGTAGGCTCACATATCGGTAATTGGTTTAGAATATGATATATAGAGGATAACGGGTACAGAAGAAATTGATATATAGGAGAGAATCTCAATGACTAGACAGGAATATCACAATCATCCGTCCTCCCTCGACTTGATGGGGGTGGTGCTCCTCTGTGCTTGATGTGGGGCGATCGCAGTAGAGCTCCCCTGTTCTTCTCTGCATGACGGTAGTGAAGCTCCTTCATGGAGTGTGCGCTCTATGAAAGTTGCGTCTTAGAGGTGATTCAGGCGTGAACCCATCAAAACAACATACTACGGAATGGGGATTGTTGCGTCCTCCTACGTTTCCGGTGACTAAGTCCATACGCTCCCCTAAACAATATGGATATAGACATATAGACATGAATTCTTAAGTAAAAAGGAGTCTAAATGTTTTTTTTTTGAGATCAAAGGAGTCTAAATGTTAAGGCAGAGCAAAAACTAGCTACCCGAGCTAATTAGTGCGGGCCACCTTGCTAGATTTTTAGACTGGGGGGCTGTGGGCACCCGTTTGGCGGCTCGTCACATCACTGTGACATCGTCTGCCTCGAAGCCGACGCGGCCGAAACCTACTCGCCACCTCGTTTACCTTTACGGCTTTACCGGCTTACCCGCACCACACGTACCACCGGCCTGAGCGCGACGCGAGCCGACGGGCGGGCGGCGCTAGTCCGCTTGAGGACATGGACAGCCGCTGCCGCGTCGCGTCTCATCGTGCTCGCGCACAAACACCATCGAGGCCGCCCGCCCCAGGCTTATCCCATGCCGTTGCCGTCGGTTGCTAGCGCGCCCGTCCGCCGCCGCCGACGACGACGGGCCAATCGGGCACCGCACCACGTGATGGGTCAAGCCTGCCTATCATAGAAAAAGCCCAGCTCTATATTCGGCCCAGCAGCCCAGCCACGTGAGCGAACCCTTGCTGGCTTTGCTCGGAGAGACTCAGACTGATCTTTTAGGACTGAAGATGAGTGTCAAGACTTCAGCTTGACAGCACTATTGAGACTGGCGTCGCCTACACGACGCACGACCGCGTTACGGTACTACACTAGTCTAGTTCAACGGTTAACTGCCTTTTTCTTCTTCTAAAAAAACTGTTTAGTGCTTCCACACTCGATTACGGCTGAGGGTTTTCCCCATGTTTTTTTACATTGCAAGGCCTTTATCAAGTCGTCTCCTTTCCTTTCACAAATTAAGCGGCCTTCCTGGCCGGCAGCATTACCGCAGAAATGTGTTCCCGCGGGCCATGTCAATTCACTCGAGCCAGTCAAAGTGTCAAACAGAGTACTGCCGAGCTAGCCTAACACAACGCTCGTCAGCCCACTCTTTCTGCCTTCTCCCAAGCCTTTCGCAGTTCACTCGAGCTCAGTTTTTTCAAGCTAGCCGGCTGCAAGTCGCGGCTTCAATCATGCATGAGCGCCATCTCCTTGGCCCATATCAGACTTTGATGAGCCCACTTGCCGAGTGATCTGTGACTGCCCAGGGTCACTAGCAGGCTCGCTGAAACTAGAAAAAGGCAGGGCGCAACCGTCTGAACAACCCATGAACGCGGACGTGAACTTCGGCCTCGCACGCTTTGTTGAATGTTGACCCAGCACTTGGCCTTCAAAGGTTGGACCCGCTGCGATGCAACGAAATTGCCAGAGATTCAGAGCGCATTGTACCGAGCAGTCATGTCCCCCTGATCAGGTCTGAGCTGCATGGTACGCATTATATCGACTTGACTACTTGAGCATTGCAGTGAGAAATGCTCCTGAATCCTGAAGCAACTTCCTTCCTCCCGGTCCCATGCAGCACTGACGACTTCGCGCGTCCAGCTTTTACCGTTTGATGAAATCTGATGAAATCAGACCTGAATACGAGAATTTCTACGCTCGTGGTACTCAAAAAGACTAGACCGGCGGGGGTAAGATCGCCCCCACGGCTTTTTTTTTAAGAAGAAGTGACCTTCTTCCGGTCTAGAAAAATCCCCGAACCCGACTACGCCGGCGAGGGGATTTTCTTTAAAACCAGCCCCGTAAATTCGCTCCCAGTGGGATTTGAACCCGGGCCTGCTGGGTGCTACTCAAGCTCTCTAACCGCTAGGCTAGAGTCCCTTTCACTACGCTCGTGCTACTCTTTTGGACTCGCAGAAAGCTCTTAACTACTCCAAATAAAGGCTATCTGTATTTCAGTTGACTTGCAGCTGGCATCTGTCAGTTGATTGTGCTGACTGCTGAGCTTGAGTAACAAATCCGGCTGGCTGGCTTTCCTTTTGTCCCGGGGAAGGAAGATAACAGAACGCACGGCTCCCACTCGATCATGGCAGCAGCGTCCGAGCAGTTAGAGGGGCCTGATCGACGACGACGAGGCCCTGCACCGCAACGCGACGGTTATTATTTCCACGATCGACAGCAACGCGTTCGGTTAATCGGTTATACAGTTCTGTTGCTGCAACGGACGGGTGACGCAGGTGACAATCTGGAAAGCGGTCGGAGCGGTTGCATGGTCGGCGAGTTGAGCTCACGCCTCGATCACCAGACTGCTTTGCTCACGGTACGCATACATAACGCTTCCACCTCATGATTTTTAGGGTTTCAGGGATCGGCTTTCACGAGAATCTGGTAGTACTAACAGACAAGAAGCTTCGTATGATTCAATACAATGCTCTCTTTATTTTTTTACGAAACATCAAATACAATGCTCTCATCTTGAGGGAAACAACGGCGAAGAAGCTGGCACCGGAGGACGTCGATCAGCTTGGATCCCACTCGTACGATGAGCTCATGATCCATGATTCAAGCATGGGTTACGTGCAGCGAGGGCCCAGAATTTTGCCGGCCGGGGACACTTTCCGGCCTTCTGTTCGCTTGGTCCCCGGCCGGCGACGTTTACCTTGACATGCATTCCTGTGCGGCGCCCCACCGGGCCACCGGTCTAGTCTCTTTTCCATTCCTGTACGTGCGGCGCATTAGCACTGGCACAGCTGCACCTCAGCACCTGTACAATGTGCTCGTTGTGGGGAGGACACTTCCATGGATGAATGAATGAGTTCTGAACCAGCAGACCACGGACTGTCTGACCGTGGCATGGCGAATAGAGCTGGCAAGCGTACGTGAGCAACGGTGCGCGCGCTTGGGACCAGCTACAACTACAACCTTGGCGTGCACGCGCGCGCGTTGGTCGATGCCCTGCGCTGCTACGCCTCCGACCCATTTCGCGTTTCGTCACCGTGCGCACGTCACTCCTCAGTCGCAATACGTACTGAATCCGTCCGGGTTGGCGTCGCCTCTGAATTTATGCTTTCCCCGTCCGCTAGGGAAAGCATAAACAGTAAAATACACCGGCGGTCTTTAAACTTGTCCCGAGATATTATCTAGCTCCTCGAACTCTCAAAATACATATTTAGGTTCCTAAACTTGCTAAACTGTGTCATCTGGGTCCAAAGTTCCAAAAATACCCGTATACATGATGACATGGCTGTCAATTAAACATGAAATTTTATACTATTTTTCTAACTAAATCGGTTATTTCCATCATAATAATTAAATAACATTATTTGATTGTACCATATCGATAATTATAGATCAAGAGACGGACAAACATCAATAATATAGGAGTATTTTTGGAACTTTGAACCTAGATGACACAGTTTAGCAAGTTCAGGGACTCAAATGTGTATTTTAAGAGTTCGGGGACCTAGATGACACCTTGAGACAAGTTCGAGGACCGCTGATGTATTTTACTCAAGCATAAATTCGCCATTTGATGCGTGGAACGCGTCGTGATTCTCCCAGCCTGGATCACCACAGCCACAGGCCCAAAGAGCCGAGGCGGCGCAGAGACAGCTCTGGAGTTGTGGACTTCTGGCACGGGGATCGAATTGAAAAAGAGCACTTCATGGCCGGCGCAGAAATCTTATTAGGCCTTGTTTAGTTCCACAAAACCAACTCCCAAATTCACTATGCAAAAAGAAGATTCCCCGTCACATCAAAATGTCATAACATGCATGGAGTATTAAATATAGATAAAATCAAAAATTAATTATACAGTTTTGTTGTACTCTACGAGTCGAACTTTTGAGCCTAATTAATCAATTTTTGGACAATTTTTCGCACATACAAATGAAATGCTACAGTGGCGCAATGATTACGATGTGACCTCCATACCCCCAAGTTTGCACCCCCAATTTTGGAACTAAACAAGGGCTTAGACACGGGACAGAAAGAACAGTGCTAGCACAGTAGCACTAGCAGACTAGCAGGATGCTAGGACGATGTGGCGGCGCAGGCGTCGTGTAGCCGTGAAGATCAAGTTTCAAGATACTGCCGTCCAAACAGGCAGGCTCGCTCGGCTCGATCGCATGCAGTAGGGGCCGGCCGCACGGGGCGGCGAAGTGGGAAACAGGTGCCTACCTCGCATCAGTTCGTGTCGACTCGACTGTCCCCCAAATACGGAGTGCGTGCGTGCGCCCCCGCTTTAGGTGCGCTACGCGACGCTCGGCGGCCACGGGCGCCCACCACAACGGGACGAGGTCCGGGGGCACGTCTCGTGTCACGTCGCGTCGCGCTGCGTCCCTCGTGCACCTGCCGCCATTTCGCAGCCGCCCGTTACCTGAAGCAGCGGCGGCTCCGGCGGCGCGCTGCGTGCGCCCGCTACTGCCGTTTCCGCTTTCGTTATGTGCCATCCAGCCAGCATCGCTCTGGCTTCACGTACTGCTTCGTCAGGGTCGAAGCCACCAAAACCTCGTAGATCGACCTGCTACGTTACTCACTGGCTGGAGCTCTGATCATCAGCGACCGCGGTCGCGGCGAATGAGAGAGGAAGATCTCCGGTGTAATAAAAAAAACCGAGTCCACGACATCACGTGAAAAGATCCCAACAGTGGGCGCGCTCTGCGCACGCCGCCAGCCGCAAAACTGAATCCAACCACACAGCTAGCCCGCTCCGCGCTACGTGACACCGCCACCCTTTCCACTTGTAATAAAGCTGGCCTCCTTTTTTTCCCCCCCTCTCCCCCCGCCCCCACGCCGCGGAGAAAAGAGAGAACCCGACCGGCCGCGCGCGTTATCCGAACCCCCGCGTACGGCCACCAACGATTGGCGACGTAAAAATCACCCGGCACCGATCGCGATCGCGACCCCATCAGCCCCGGTCCCAGGCAACTAGCAATCTACAGTAGCATCCATCCAGATCCGAACGACCCGATCGCGGCCACGGGACCCATCGGACACGCGCCGGGCGCAGCCGCGGCAGCGAACCAGGAGGCGAAACGGGAGCGCGAGGTCCCGGCCACTCGGCCACGGCGCGGCGACGGTTGGCAGCGGCAGCAGCGCGCGCACGGGCGGCACGTCGTTTTTCTTCGAGGAGACGCGGGCGGCATCCCCCGCCCTCACCTCACCTGTGCCGCGGGTTGGTTGCCTGTGTCCGGGGCCCCCGGACGCCGCATCAGATTCGGCCGCTAGCTTGGCCCGGCAGGGCGCCGCCGGTTGCCCCGCGCGCCGCACATGTCCTTTCGCAGGGACCCTGGCCTGGCTGAGCAGGAGGTAACCAACAAAAGGAAGGAGGGAGGCTGCGGATAGGGATGTCCCGCAAATAATGGCTTCCCTCGTGACAGGCAGACAGCACAGCGTAGCCCTGGTCTGGTCTGTTTCGAGATCAATGGACGGAGTAGCAGTGCTGGAGTTGCATTTCTAGTGATCTGGAGTCATCCATCCAATTTTTTGCAGCCACAAGCACCAGTTTATCTGCAGTGGTTCGACTCTGAAAAGACCTCGATCAGCTGGCACCGGGTCAAGGGGTCAACCAGTCAGCCACATCAGTATATGACGGAACAGTAGCATTGGTCGGTCTGTTGGTGTTGAGTTAGCTAGCTACGGCAACGAAAAGTCAGTTCTCTCTGTTCTGGTCCAACTCGATCAACAGACAAAAACAAGACCATGTTCTTTCTTTCGCGGAAAGAAAAGGAAAACGCCTGACACAGCTTGTCCTACTATGCAGCCCTGTCTACGCCATGCTTGCACCGGGGCAAAGATCGACCATAATTCATAAACAATCAGTGGGCCGAGAAGCGATGTCAAGAGGCGATCTACAAGTTGGATGGTCGAGCAGCTTGGCAAATGGCAAGCAAAAAAATCAAGCCTAGGCCTAGCTCGTTAGATAAGGTTAACAATCGGCGAGTTGCTTTGCGCCTCGTGGAGCCAATACGGACCGCGGTTCATGCATGCAACTACGCGATGCATTGCCTTCTTCCCCCTTTTGACTGACTCGGAATCCACTCCACTCCCCGACAGCGCAATGCACGGTAAAAAAAAACAGACAACAACCCCCCGACCGTTGCTGGTGTCGTAACGACACTAATGTCGTGCCGGTAGCTTTCGTGAGGGATCGATCACTACGTGCTGTGTACGAATACTTGTACTGCGAGCGAGCTTTACGGCCCAAGGGCGTGGTGACTGGTGAGGCAGGCGAGAAAAGCGAGCCAAATCACGAAAAAGGCGCCGGTTTTTGCCCACTGGGGCGCTGCCACTAACGCCACGATTTAAGCTGCGGGTAATGCGCAGTTAATCCCCCGCACCAATCATAGGCTCCACCCCGACTACCGACCCGCCGGCCGGCGTTCAATTAATTACCGCACCACCATCACCGGCCGGCGGCGAGCGCAGCAACGGCTTGGATGGTGGCGGAAACGGATCAGGCCGGAGCCGGAGCCAAAACGGCAACGGCCAATCATCCGAGTGGGCGTCTCCTTTGCTTTGCTTTCCTTTAGCCGCTTGGCTTGCTCGTCATAGGCTTCATGCGCTTTGCTTTGCTTTGCTCTGATCTGATCTACCTGCCCCCACACATGATTCAGGAGAGTGATCGAGCCATAAAGAAGTGGCCGGGACGGGGATTGCGCCTCCGTGGGCGTGGGGGTTTTCCACTTTTTAGAAACCTCTCTTATGGTCGTGTATGAATTGAAAGCAGCAGAAGGCCAAGGGCATAGCGCCATAGCAGCAGGCGTAGAGCCAGCCTTCCTTCCTTCTTGTGCTTCATCTTCGCTGCCCGGCTGCCCCTATATATACGATGCTACATGCTCGCTGCTACCAATGAACAGCAAGTGCAACTTGCCGCTGCGCTAGGCTACAGGTGTAGTGGATACGGAGTAGCTACAGTAAGCTACAGAGATGCCGTCGATCAGCGCCATGAGAGACGAGGAGGAGTTGCTAAACTGTGTCATCTAGGTCCAAAGTTCCAAAAATACCCCTATGCATGATGACATGGCTGTCAATTAAACATGAAATTTTATACTATTTTTCTAACTAAATCGGTTATTTCCATCATAATAATTAAATAACATTATTTGATTGTACCATATCGATAATTATAGATCAAGAGACGGACAAACATCAATAATATAGGAGTATTTTTGGAACTTTGAACCTAGATGACACAGTTTAGCAAGTTCAGGGACTCAAATGTGTATTTTAAGAGTTCGGGGACCTAGATGACACCTTGAGACAAGTTCGAGGACCGCTGATGTATTTTACTCAAGCATAAATTCGCCATTTGATGCGTGGAACGCGTCGTGATTCTCCCAGCCTGGATCACCACAGCCACAGGCCCAAAGAGCCGAGGCGGCGCAGAGACAGCTCTGGAGTTGTGGACTTCTGGCACGGGGATCGAATTGAAAAAGAGCACTTCATGGCCGGCGCAGAAATCTTATTAGGCCTTGTTTAGTTCCACAAAACCAACTCCCAAATTCACTATGCAAAAAGAAGATTCCCCGTCACATCAAAATGTCATAACATGCATGGAGTATTAAATATAGATAAAATCAAAAATTAATTATACAGTTTTGTTGTACTCTACGAGTCGAACTTTTGAGCCTAATTAATCAATTTTTGGACAATTTTTCGCACATACAAATGAAATGCTACAGTGGCGCAATGATTACGATGTGACCTCCATACCCCCAAGTTTGCACCCCCAATTTTGGAACTAAACAAGGGCTTAGACACGGGACAGAAAGAACAGTGCTAGCACAGTAGCACTAGCAGACTAGCAGGATGCTAGGACGATGTGGCGGCGCAGGCGTCGTGTAGCCGTGAAGATCAAGTTTCAAGATACTGCCGTCCAAACAGGCAGGCTCGCTCGGCTCGATCGCATGCAGTAGGGGCCGGCCGCACGGGGCGGCGAAGTGGGAAACAGGTGCCTACCTCGCATCAGTTCGTGTCGACTCGACTGTCCCCCAAATACGGAGTGCGTGCGTGCGCCCCCGCTTTAGGTGCGCTACGCGACGCTCGGCGGCCACGGGCGCCCACCACAACGGGACGAGGTCCGGGGGCACGTCTCGTGTCACGTCGCGTCGCGCTGCGTCCCTCGTGCACCTGCCGCCATTTCGCAGCCGCCCGTTACCTGAAGCAGCGGCGGCTCCGGCGGCGCGCTGCGTGCGCCCGCTACTGCCGTTTCCGCTTTCGTTATGTGCCATCCAGCCAGCATCGCTCTGGCTTCACGTACTGCTTCGTCAGGGTCGAAGCCACCAAAACCTCGTAGATCGACCTGCTACGTTACTCACTGGCTGGAGCTCTGATCATCAGCGACCGCGGTCGCGGCGAATGAGAGAGGAAGATCTCCGGTGTAATAAAAAAAACCGAGTCCACGACATCACGTGAAAAGATCCCAACAGTGGGCGCGCTCTGCGCACGCCGCCAGCCGCAAAACTGAATCCAACCACACAGCTAGCCCGCTCCGCGCTACGTGACACCGCCACCCTTTCCACTTGTAATAAAGCTGGCCTCCTTTTTTTCCCCCCCTCTCCCCCCGCCCCCACGCCGCGGAGAAAAGAGAGAACCCGACCGGCCGCGCGCGTTATCCGAACCCCCGCGTACGGCCACCAACGATTGGCGACGTAAAAATCACCCGGCACCGATCGCGATCGCGACCCCATCAGCCCCGGTCCCAGGCAACTAGCAATCTACAGTAGCATCCATCCAGATCCGAACGACCCGATCGCGGCCACGGGACCCATCGGACACGCGCCGGGCGCAGCCGCGGCAGCGAACCAGGAGGCGAAACGGGAGCGCGAGGTCCCGGCCACTCGGCCACGGCGCGGCGACGGTTGGCAGCGGCAGCAGCGCGCGCACGGGCGGCACGTCGTTTTTCTTCGAGGAGACGCGGGCGGCATCCCCCGCCCTCACCTCACCTGTGCCGCGGGTTGGTTGCCTGTGTCCGGGGCCCCCGGACGCCGCATCAGATTCGGCCGCTAGCTTGGCCCGGCAGGGCGCCGCCGGTTGCCCCGCGCGCCGCACATGTCCTTTCGCAGGGACCCTGGCCTGGCTGAGCAGGAGGTAACCAACAAAAGGAAAGGAGGGAGGCTGCGGATAGGGATGTCCCGCAAATAATGGCTTCCCTCGTGACAGGCAGACAGCACAGCGTAGCCCTGGTCTGGTCTGTTTCGAGATCAATGGACGGAGTAGCAGTGCTGGAGTTGCATTTCTAGTGATCTGGAGTCATCCATCCAATTTTTTGCAGCCACAAGCACCAGTTTATCTGCAGTGGTTCGACTCTGAAAAGACCTCGATCAGCTGGCACCGGGTCAAGGGGTCAACCAGTCAGCCACATCAGTATATGACGGAACAGTAGCATTGGTCGGTCTGTTGGTGTTGAGTTAGCTAGCTACGGCAACGAAAAGTCAGTTCTCTCTGTTCTGGTCCAACTCGATCAACAGACAAAAACAAGACCATGTTCTTTCTTTCGCGGAAAGAAAAGGAAAACGCCTGACACAGCTTGTCCTACTATGCAGCCCTGTCTACGCCATGCTTGCACCGGGGCAAAGATCGACCATAATTCATAAACAATCAGTGGGCCGAGAAGCGATGTCAAGAGGCGATCTACAAGTTGGATGGTCGAGCAGCTTGGCAAATGGCAAGCAAAAAAATCAAGCCTAGGCCTAGCTCGTTAGATAAGGTTAACAATCGGCGAGTTGCTTTGCGCCTCGTGGAGCCAATACGGACCGCGGTTCATGCATGCAACTTTTTTTTTGAAATAATTCATGCATGCAACTATACGCGATGAATTGCCTTCTTCCCCCTTTTGACTGACTCGGAATCCACTCCACTCCCCGACAGCGCAATGCACGGTAAAAAAAAACAGACAACAACCCCCCGACCGTTGCTGGTGTCGTAACGACACTAATGTCGTGCCGGTAGCTTTCGTGAGGGATCGATCACTACGTGCTGTGTACGAATACTTGTACTGCGAGCGAGCTTTACGGCCCAAGGGCGTGGTGACTGGTGAGGCAGGCGAGAAAAGCGAGCCAAATCACGAAAAAGGCGCCGGTTTTTGCCCACTGGGGCGCTGCCACTAACGCCACGATTTAAGCTGCGGGTAATGCGCAGTTAATCCCCCGCACCAATCATAGGCTCCACCCCGACTACCGACCCGCCGGCCGGCGTTCAATTAATTACCGCACCACCATCACCGGCCGGCGGCGAGCGCAGCAACGGCTTGGATGGTGGCGGAAACGGATCAGGCCGGAGCCGGAGCCAAAACGGCAACGGCCAATCATCCGAGTGGGCGTCTCCTTTGCTTTGCTTTCCTTTAGCCGCTTGGCTTGCTCGTCATAGGCTTCATGCGCTTTGCTTTGCTTTGCTCTGATCTGATCTACCTGCCCCCACACATGATTCAGGAGAGTGATCGAGCCATAAAGAAGTGGCCGGGACGGGGATTGCGCCTCCGTGGGCGTGGGGGTTTTCCACTTTTTAGAAACCTCTCTTATGGTCGTGTATGAATTGAAAGCAGCAGAAGGCCAAGGGCATAGCGCCATAGCAGCAGGCGTAGAGCCAGCCTTCCTTCCTTCTTGTGCTTCATCTTCGCTGCCCGGCTGCCCCTATATATACGATGCTACATGCTCGCTGCTACCAATGAACAGCAAGTGCAACTTGCCGCTGCGCTAGGCTACAGGTGTAGTGGATACGGAGTAGCTACAGTAAGCTACAGAGATGCCGTCGATCAGCGCCATGAGAGACGAGGAGGAGCAAGCGGTGGCGTCGGCGGTGGTGATCCGCGAGTACAACCCCAAGACTGACCCCGACGGCACCGACGCCGTCGACAGGGAGTGCGAGGTCGGCCCGGCCGGCGGCATGTCGCTGCACGCCGACCTCCTCGGCGACCCCGTCGCGCGCATCCGCCACTCGCCGCACCACCTCATGCTGGTACGTACGTGTGCGAATACCGTACACGCCTGGGGGTGTATCTGTACGTATACGTACCCGGCAATGCGCGCGGATACCCTGCTTGATTGCACGGTTGCACGTAGCGATTAGATTGTTTGTTTGGGTCTTGAATTTGCTGGTGGTGTGTTGCTTTTCTGAATGCGTTTGTTTGATTTTTGATCTCGACATGGCAGGTAGCTGAGACGTCCGGGCCGGGCGGCCGGATCGTCGGCCTCATCCGCGGCACCGTAAAGTCCGTCGCCACCGGCAAGAGTTTCCCTGGCGCGCCGTCCTTCGCCAACGTCGGATACATTCTCGGCCTACGCGTCGCGCCTTCCCACAGGTAGTCTTGTCCTCTGCTTCTCTCTGACGACTTCTACTTTGTTCATTCGCGACACTTGTCGACATTGTACCATCCAGCGATCGATCGATCATGTCTTTGGTACGAGTATTCAAGAAACTGAACTAGGCGATCTTTGTGCAGGCGGATGGGGATAGCGTTCATGCTGGTGCAGCAGCTGGAGCAGTGGTTCCAGCTCGAGGGTGCCGAGTACGCGTACATGGCCACCGACAAGTCCAACGAGGCGTCGCTGCGCCTCTTCACCGGCCGCTGCGGCTACTCCAAGTTCCGGACGCCGTCGCTCCTCGTGCACCCCGTGTACGCGCACCGCCTCAGCGCCCCGCGCCGCGCCACGGTCATCCGCCTCGACGCCGGCGACGCCGAGCGGCTCTACCGCAGCCGGTTCGCGCACGTCGAGTTCTTCCCCGCGGACATCGGCGCCGTCCTCGAGAACCAGCTCTCCCAGGGCACGTTCCTGGCGATCGTCGATGGAGACGGAGACGGCAGATACGAGTGGCGCGGGGTGGAGAACTTCCTGGCCTCGCCACCGGCGTCGTGGGCGGTGGCGAGCGCGTGGGACTGCGGCGGCGTGTTCCGCCTCGAGGTCCGCGGCGCGTCCCGCCTCCGCCGCGGCGCCGCCGCCGCCACCCGCGCGCTGGACCGCGCCGCCAGGTGGCTGCGCCTTCGCGTCCCGTCCGTGCCGGACCTGTTCCGCCCCTTCGCCGGGTGGTTCGTCTACGGCCTCGGCGGCGACGGCCGCGACGCCCCGCTCGCCGTGGAGGCGCTGTTCGCGCGGATCGTCAACGCGGCGCGCGGCGCCGCCGCCGCCGTGGCCGTGGAGGTGGCGGCGCTGGACCCGCTCCGCGCCCGCATCCCGCACTGGCGCCGCCTGTCCTGCGCCGAGGACCTGTGGTGCATGAAGCGCCTTGGCGATGGCGGCGGCCACGTGGACGCGTGGGATTGGGCCAGGTCGGCGCCTGGCAGCTCCATCTTCGTGGACCCCAGGGAGGTGTGAGACAGTGAGAGCGTGACCCAGCGGACGCTTGCGAGCAGAGCAGCTAGTGCTCTGTTTTCTTGCCACTGGACTCCAGTTTTGACCTCCTTTCACTTCCAAATTTTGCGACCTCTTTGTCTATAGCTTTTAGTTTTGGACGGTGAGATTTCGTCGGGTGATGATGATAGATGGACATCTTTTTGTAGAACCAGTGAGAAATAACCATGTATATACATGCCTCTTCTCGTCTCGTCCTTCTCCGCCGTGTCTTCTCTGCATGTTTGCACCGTGGCAAGTGTGCGGTGGCCAGGCGATCACAACCACGAGTATCATCGAGTGATGAATGCCACTTCAACCACCACGGGAATATATGTTGCTGGCTCGTGTCCGCGTCCGTGTCGCTTCGCCCCGTGCCTTTCGTGCCGTCGGCGCCGCTGATTGGTGACGAACATGAGTGAATCAGTGCGTGATGTAATGGCTGATGGAGCTCGAGCCGACACCTAGCATCGTCTCCCTTCTTTTGACCGGCCATTGGCCATGGCTGTGGCTTCACTACTTTGTACGCGCACTGTGCAGCTGCATGGATACATAGTGCATGAGCTACTTAGGGTCGGCGTAGGTGTGAACATTGTCCAGAAAAAGCAAGCAATCTACAGCTAGATAATAGGTTCGCTGCGGCCTCGTGGTTGATTTCTGTCCAGTTCTTCTTCGGTCCGTCCGACCGTCCCTCTCCGAAACGTAGACCGCATTAACCCAAGGATGCATCATCAGTGGATAAGTGTTTCCGTATACGCACCCAATCTGATTCGTAGAACGCATGCAGGGAGTACTTCTGGTCTAGCGAAGTGGATAGATATGTGTGTATATAGTAGTGCTTCTGATTCATAGACGTGGCTTGTGGATAGATGTGTGTATATATAGATAGAACGTGCGGACACTTATTTCCTGGTCGATCTTTGTAGTGAGCTTGGGGCCCCAGGGGTGGTGTCCAAATGCGATGAGAGCACGGCCGGCGTTGGCTTTCCCTTTAGCCCCTTGTGTTGTCAAAACAGGTTGGTTTGGTGGACATAAACACCGCCGCCGGTGGTTGCGTTGCGCATCACGTCGACGTTGGTAGTGCAACCGAGCCCCTCCCTCTATCTGGGCTACCTAGCCAGGGCGGCTGCATGCTCTGTTATCTTGTCTGTGTGTATATACATGCCTCTTCTCGTCTCGTCCTTCTCCGCCGTGTCTTCTCTGCATGTTTGCACCGTGGCAAGTGTGCGGTGGCCAGGCGATCACAACCACGAGTATCATCGAGTGATGAATGCCACTTCAACCACCACGGGAATATATGTTGCTGGCTCGTGTCCGCGTCCGTGTCGCTTCGCCCCGTGCCTTTCGTGCCGTCGGCGCCGCTGATTGGTGACGAACATGAGTGAATCAGTGCGTGATGTAATGGCTGATGGAGCTCGAGCCGACACCTAGCATCGTCTCCCTTCTTTTGACCGGCCATTGGCCATGGCTGTGGCTTCACTACTTTGTACGCGCACTGTGCAGCTGCATGGATACATAGTGCATGAGCTACTTAGGGTCGGCGTAGGTGTGAACATTGTCCAGAAAAAGCAACCGATTGTTGCTCTGGTTGTTTCGTAGCGCGTGCAGAACAAATGGTTGGAACCTGTCGCGTTGGAGCATCGGTTCCGTTTGTCCATTGCACCACTTGTTGAGGTTGCAGTTCCAGTCACTCCACCCCATGGCACGTCATCCTTGCGCTGTTGCCAAGACACACACATGCGACGGCGATGCAACGAAGCTAGAAGTAATTAGGCCGTGTAAATACGATGGTATATGCATTCTATCCGGTTCCTGTCACAAAGATCCAGAGATCATGTAGTAGCAGTGCCGTGCATTGTAGGTAACGGGGGATTCAATTTGAGCCAACGATGGATCACTATTTCCACCCGGAAGTGGTGTCCGATCAACGATAAAATCCAACAAGGTCAGCTCGCAGTCACGGAAGCTGGGTGAAAACTGAAAAAGCATCCATATCCTGCACGATTGCATTCTGCATGAGGACACGAACAGTGCGAGACACGGCCAGACAGTGAGACAAAACAGTAACCCAAATACACCGTTGCTCGTGCCGAATAGCTGGCGGCTACGAATGATACATGTGCGATCAACTGCTAGTGTACATGTAGTCAATCGATATAGCTACTTGCCCTACTCCTTTATATGTAACTGGATAGCTGGTGATCTATCTACTCGCTTTACTCCTTATGTAACTGGGTAGCTGGTGATGTATCTACTCGCTCTACTTGTTGTTTCGAGGATGTGGCCACCCACAGGACTTCTACTTTTTCTTGTTTGAGGGATACGGCTTACGAAAATGCGCATCCAGATAGTGACCAATGTACTCGGACTAATATTTCTATATTTTCAAGAGAAAGAAGATCCACGGGCCTAAAATTATATTAATGTGTGTACATGTGGCGGATCGTGCTGATACACATTAGCCTCTCTAGAAGAGTGCAAGTGTGCATCCAGTTGCACTATCTCGGCTGTGCGAATGGTCGCTGAATTGCTGATTTTTTTTATTTTGAGTCGCTGAATTGCTGATTAAACCTAATTATGATTTGCAAATATGTTTATATGTAACTGGATAGCTGGTGATCTATCTACTCGCCCTGCTCCTTTATATGTAACTGGATAGCTGGTGATCTATCTCAAGTAGAAAATGACGCATGCATTACGCGATTAGGAAACCCATGTACCTCTGAAATTGATCGCACACTTACAGAAATCCCTGACGCTCTTTGCAATCTCCCTTACGCTCTTAGCGAGTGGTTTCAGAGACCTGCTCTCCCGTTAGTCACGCTGACGCTCGAGATGGAGTAGTCTATGGCCCTCGCAAAAGAGTTCCTCGAGAGTTCCCAAGCCCAGTGACTCCTCGTATGTAGCAGTCTGTGATGCATTTTTTTTCATGAAGAGGTGGTCTGTATTTATATGGAGGAAAACTCTCAACACCCTCGTCTATTAGCAATACGATACTAATAGATGGTGTACCCCTTCTACGTTAATGGGCTTTGAGATTTATTAAGGATGTCCATTATTTATATGGACCAATCCATATATTCTAACAGGGAGTACTTCAGGTTAGGTGAAGTGGATAGTGCTTCTGATTCATAGATGTGGATTGCGGATAGATGTGTGCATATATAGATAGAACGTGCGGACACTGATTTCCTGGTCTGTATCTTTGTAGTGAGCTTGGGGCCCCAGGGCAGGGGTGGTGTCCAAATGCGATGAGAGCACGGTCGGCGTTGGCTTCCCCTTTTAGCCCCTTGTGCTGTCAAAACGGTTGGTTTGGTGGACATAAACACCGCCGCCGGTGGTTGCCTCCCTCTATCTGGGTTACCTAGCCAGGGCGGCTGCATGCTCTGTTATCTTGTCTCTGGATAAAGATGGTGATTGGATCGTGATTGTGTTTCGGTGGGGTTGTAGTAACGAGCATTTCGTGCTAAGCTTTGGCTGACGAATCAGCTAGATAGGAGTACTTACCTTTCTGCCAATAAACAGTGTGCATAGATATCAGCATATGCGTCTGTACACGGTGTTTCGTAAAAAGAGAGACGTTGATGTGACTGTATAAATGGGTGGTGTATTTGCACGAAAAAAAAGAGTATGTTATTGAACGGACTATTGACCATTGCTATGGTCATGAAATTTTTCATGGTCAATTAGATCATGACCAAAAATTTGCAAAGGGAGAGTCTCAGACAATCGTCGAGCTTGAAAATTTGGCGATGCTCAAGCTCGGTTTAGACTATTATGATAATTTTTGAATTGTACGTAAGACTGTAAGAGTTAAATGTGTTCATTAAGCCAACCCCGGTTCAATTTAGCCTCAAATATCGCTATTCAAGTCAGGGTCAAAATGCCTTTTGACTTTTGAACATACAGGGCTAGTTGGCGGGAGGCTCATGCTCTGGAGACTTGGAGAGTCTTGTACTCTGGTCTAAGGTCAATTCACCACGGTCTTCCTTCATCGTTTCCTCGTGGCTTTTCATCTTGTGACTTGTGAAGACTTGGACAATGTTTTTTGGAAAATTCTGAATTGCGTCTTGAGTTCTGAAATTCTGCACAGTTGATGAATGGAAGTTTGTTTTCTTTATGCCAATTTTAAATGTTGTTATACACGATGGATTTCTCAAGACATAGATGTATTTTTTTTACTTTGTCGGTTCAGATATTTGGTGAAAAGAATTCGTGATATTTGGACTGCACATCAAGTTTTGTAAAATAATTGATTGGATTCTAACAAGTTTTGTGCAAACTTACTTGAACAAGTTGTTCTGGATACATATTTTTGAACAAGTTTGATAAGTTGCTCGAAGGAGATTATTGCTTAGAATCTGGATATGATCTCAGCCCTCCATCATCACTTGTTTTAAGACATCAATCATGCATGCCACTAGAATTTCCCACACCACACTAAACTTCTCATGCTCTCTTTCTTTTGCGGGGAAAATTCTCACCGCCACTGAAAACCCTCTTTCGTAATTGCTCAAACCTGCCCCCACGTGCGGCCGAAAAGAAAAAAAATGCAGTTGACAACGGCAAAAATCTAGAGTGGTGCATGCAGAACAATATCTTCCGGATTGGACAAGATCGAGTAGGCAAGTACAACTCGATCAGCTATTGACGATGAGTACGTGACACGTTGAGTGAGACACCGAGACCTGATTGTGGGTGATTTGACCTTGTGGGTGATTTGACCATGGAAAGGATACATGTAGGACCAGCATTGTCGGCCTCCAGTAATAAAAAGGTCAAAGAGGGACATACCTGCCCAAGAGGCCAAGACCCCTGTACCTGGCCTGTCGCGTGACGCGGCCGGCCAAACCGAGCAGCTACGGGTGCGATTGGTTGCCCGCACCACCCCTCATCCAGGCTCTCCAGATGCAGCATAAGATTGATTGGTTACTCGTATGGGCGTCAGAGCCAGGCCCCGTTGGTGCAAAAAGAGAGCTAGAGCCAGGCTCGCTGGAAACGCAGCGAACGAGCGTTTCCCCAGGGCCTAGCTCATGCGGTGCAGGGAGCATGTAGGGTCATAAATACAGTGAGAGAAAACGAGTTGGGTAGTACGTGAAAGCGAGCAACCAATTAAAATCAACACCTGTCCTGGCTGTCTTCCTGCAGGCAAGCAAACAATCCGCTGCTGCATCCGGTGAACCTGGCCAGCGGGAGCCTGCATGGCTGGTACGAGCTAGGCTGCGGTGGGAAGCAAACCAATCAGACCCGTACACTACACTACACTAGTAGATCTGTAGATGCCCCACTACCACCACGGCTGTGGATCACTGGACCCGCCCGCACACTGCCATGGCGGGAGCCGCCGACGTGTCGCCGTCGTGCGCCGTCGCGGGAGATGCCTGCCGAGACCGTGTGGAGCCCAGGGCAGGGCGGCACGCGCGCACGCACGGAAGAAGACGCGCATTCCCTCCGATCCGGGCGGCGATTTTCGCTGAGCGCCGTGGTGTGGTGGTGATCACCGGTAGGATTGGCTTCCGATACACAGAGGGTGAGATTGATCAAAAGAAACCTATCGTGCAGTAGGTTTTGCCAATAGCCACGCCGAGGGAAACGTACGGGGCTTGACCCGACCACTCGGTGTCCATCCGGAGCTGTATACCGGACCACCAAGGGGCAGGGTGGACGCGGTGACCGGTACACCTAACTCCTTTTCGCCAGACAACCTGACCGGACGCGGGTTAGCGTGGTCGTGTGACAACACTGACAAGGCAGGCGGGCATCCTCACCGGTCGCAACTAGAATACATCATCAGCAGTCAGCACACACCTGGTGAATAGACAGCGAGAGATTTGCGTTGTTCCGTTCACAGGCTTGACGTATTTTTCTACGCAGCGGTACGTGACTATCACAAGTACGTACACCCATTGCCCTCCAATCTTAGGCATCACGTGCGTGTTCTCCACTACACATATTGGTATATAACCATTTTCGTTTGAAAAAAAGTATATAACCATTTTCAATCCCACGTGCATAAACAAAAATGTTTATAAACTTGTAATTATCCGTAAGTATATATAATTTGGCTGACTAATCTGAAGACTCACTGCATGTTAGTGCCCAAAGCTTTTTTTATGGGCCAACCACATATACACATCTGTCCCGGTATTCGCCGAGAAAAAAAGAAAAACGCGTGCATTTGTACATCGACGCGGTAGCATGGCAACGTTCCGTGGAAACTCCGAGGGAAGAGATCCAGTCCTTCCCCCGGCGTCCGGCCTCCGCCCTCATCGGCTCGTCGCTGCCCACCGAGCACGCGATAATTCGACACGTTCCTTGGCTTTTGGCGTTGGACGTGGATCGGCACGCGCCAAACGTAGGCACTTGCTGTTGGCTGTGGCACCTCACCTCAGTGTACTGTGTACCTCGCAACCACGTGATGCTTAGCTATACCTATACCCCAATCATGGCGCCGTTTCAAACGAAAACGAGACCAGGAGATCCCCGGCCGGGCAACCGGACGCGGAGACACGTCGTGTTGACTCGACTCGACGGGGCAGTCAGAAACACGGCAAGGCGCATCGGTGTTCCTCGTCCAGTCGTCTCGTCCCCGCCTGCATTGTGCTGGAATGAAGTGGGTGCTCGACGACAGCGGTGAGACAAAGGGCACAACCTTTTCTCCACTCTGTCTGTCCCCGGAACCACCCCAGCCTCGGTCGGTCCTCCTCCCGTGACAAAGCCGGCCACTCCCCCCGGCCCGTGGCTAGGCTAGCCAGGGGTGGTGCCGTAGCGGTAGGCCTGGCCTGGTCGCCGCCCCCCACCAGCACCCGCGCGAATCGTGGCGTGGCCCAGCCAGGGACCCGACGCGCCAATGACCGACCTCTCCTGTCGTTTGGAGTTTTGGACCCGGACGCCAGCCAGCAGGAGCCCAAGAGTCCAGGACGCTGCCGAAACCGAGGAATTTTTTTTTTAAAATTAATATTATTTTAATTCAAAATTAGAAATTAATTCCTCTGATTTGCGGAATTACAGAAATGTGGTACTATCGTCTGCTGGGTAGACAAAAACAGAGATTTCATCTATCCAGCAGACGAAATTACTAATTTCGTCTATCCATCAGACGAAAATATGTTTTTCGTCTATTCAGGAGACGAAATATCCCAAATTTCTAATTAAAAATAGATTTCGTCTACCCGGTAGACGAAATCTCCCAAATTTTCAATTAAAAATAGATTTCATCTACTCGGTAGACGAAATCTATTAATTTCGTCTATTCGCTGGACGAAAATAGATTTCGTCTCATGAGTAGACGAAATTTATGTCCCTAGACTAAAAAAAATACAAAGTGTGCAACAAACATTGAACGACGGGCAGAACCGCAATTTCAGCTGAACATTTTCCCACCGCGCTAAAAATTATCTTTTTTCCATTTAGAGAAACCATTCACTCGAACGAAAGCCGTTACAAATTTTATCAGGACGACGGATGGATTAATCGTGTGCGCGCACCCGATACAGCATTATAGGGCGCAATGCGTGTGCTTGAACCGGAGCAACCGGTCCTTGAGGTCGAACTTTCAGAGGTGCTCCTGCTGCAGGATGTTGCCAATGACCGACACCCTGGGCCACGCGCCCTCCTCACGCGGAATATTAGTTATTCAGAAATATTATGATTTACGGTTATATAATAATGTATAATACGTTTTGAAGTGTATAAAAAATATTATAAGGAATTTAAGAGCAAATTGTGTATAATAAGTTGTAAAACTTACAAATGGATGCATTAGGGTGGTGAGTACAAATATGCCAATTCATCGATATACAGTACTTCAATGTTTATTGCATATTTTGTATTTTTTTAACCTAGGGACCTAAATTTCGTCTACTCAGTAGACGAAATCTATTTTCGTCCAGCGAATAGATGAAATTAATACGAAATCTATTTTTAATTAAAAATTTGGGAGATTTCGTCTGCTGAATAGACGAAAAATATATTTTCGTCCGATGGATAGACGAAATTAGTAATTTCGTCTGCTGGATAGACGAAATCTCTATTTTCGTCCACCCAACAGACGATAGTACTATATTTCTGTAATTCCGCAAATCAGAGGAATTAATTTGTAATTTCGAATTAAAATAATATTAATTCAAAAAAAATTCCCGAAACCGACGACGGGAAGGGCGCAGGCATCACTACTGCGCGTTTGACCCTGGAACCGTCCGGCCGGGCAAATTGTTGGCTAGGACTGAGGTAGGCGACATGAGAATATGCCATGGTCCAGGGCTCCAGGCATACCTATACTACCTACACTGCCCTGCACGAGAAAAATGTGTGGGGGCTCCAGCACTGTCCTGCTGGGAATTTGTTCCGTGTAACTTCGTGGCCTAGAACCTTAGGCCAGCTCTGTCTCCGTGGCAGATCGATCTTACCCGAATACACATTGGTTCGCTAATCAAATGCTGGTATAGCTAGTTAAGGAAGAACCTAGTTTGAATACCTTTGTTAGCTTGGGTTGTTGGATTGCTGATTGTGAGTCTGCAAAATCTATCAGGCCTCCTCTAATGATGTCAACTCAGCTAACTCATGGTTATGCCACATCAGTTTTCTTTCTACATGGAAAAGAGAGAAATATGAGATATCTCCAAGAGATAGTCTCAGTCTCATACTCTGTACACGCAACTCTAAATTATATGAGGCTGACGCATGAGATTTATAAACATAAGAGCTAGTCTCTGACTCTTAGCTAAATGACGGCCTATCTCTTAACACGATCTTCTAGACATATAATCTAGCAGCTGATTTAACTATTGGAGAAGGCTTTAGGTGAAAATAGCTAGATGAGATCACAAGATTATAGAAACATTAAATGGTTGGATATTTTAAAAGTTGGACTATAACTGCCCTATCTGAATCAGTTTATGATCCAAGCATAGCCCTCAGACACCTGGTGAGCTAGTCAGTCAGTGATCGTCCTCCGCGCCTTGATACTTCAGGCTTCTCCCGGTCCGGCCCTGTTTCATACGTGCCTTTTCTATTTGCCGTGCTAACATTTCGGAGAAGACCCTGGGAAGATTATTGCCTTCAGCTTACATGAGGCATCGTTGATGCGTAGAAAAGGTTGCTTTTGCCATTTTGGTTATGGATTGGACGGCTAGCATTGCTCACGATCCAGCGAGGATTTGAGTGAGGTAAGTTTAGTGGGCCGGGCCCCGGGACCGGGGCTGATATTTCAAATTAGCAGATGCTAAGCGCCGCCCCCCGGGCTGGATTCCTGCACAAGCTTACCCTCTTGATCTCAACTCGATCATATGAGAAAGCATATATACCATCTTTTTTCGCATAAAAAAAGATAGTCCACCTTCTCATTCCTTTGTATCTGTTCAGCTACACTAATACGCCGCAATCCTAGTACAATACCATGAGCACACTAATGAGCTACAATAATACACTTACTGGTGACTGAATCTGAATACGATACCATTCCGTGTGCTCTGAGACAGTTCAGACATAGATCTGATGACTTTCCTTGCACATGTCCTGCAGTAGGTTACTTTATTTGTTCACAATAACATGTCCTGCAATAAGTTACTGTCTTCAAATGATCTCGCAAATATCAGTGGAACACAAGAGTGCACAACAGCAGAGAGAACAGTTATGCTTCAACTCTAACAAAGTAGGCTTCTTATAACACTACTTCGAGTTCGACATAGGACATCAGATATAACCCAAGATTTCACAGGTTTATGGCAACCTACACCCTAACAACATCACCTAAGAACAGACCTGGCATTATAACATCCCTACAGACGTGTAAAAACATCAGTCCTTGCTTCTATGCAACATTCATAAGAAAGAACAGACGACTGCTAAAATCTAGTGCCTCCTGAAGCTTTCATTCAGTTTAGGCTGCAGCTACGCAGCTGCTGACTTGGTGGTGCTCCTCGCGGGGGTCCTCTTGGGATGCTCCTGGTTCGGCAAGATGGCGCTGTCCGACGAATCTGAGCTGCTGCGCTCTCCAGCCTGCCCTTTGTTTGACATCATCTTCCCCAGTGCCTTTTTTGGCGTTGCACCACCTTTCACCCTGCCGTTGGCGCCCTTGTTTTTACCGTGGTTCTTCTCTGCGTCAGTACCAGCGGTGTCACATTTGTCGAGCTTTGTGGTCTTGGACAGGCTGAGGTCTTCCACGGCCATGACACCATCCCACTCGTCTTCAGTGTTTGTTGTGGCACCTGATCTTGAGCTCTCATAGGAGCCAATGCCGATGCTGTCAGCTCGGATGGTGGCTGCTGCAGAAGCCCTTGTCTGCTCGTGGTATAGCACCTGCACCACAATCCTCAGAGGTAGGCGCTCGTTCTGCACAGCATGAGCACATGCATCAGCTGACAACTTCTTGCAGTCCATGAGAGCGCAGAGCCTCTTCTTATCGCTCTTGCCCAAGCTTGGGTGCTCCTGCACAAATTTCAAGAGAAACATGTCAACCTCCACGTTATTTTTTAGAATCAAGAGTTATATGTCAACTTCCATGCAATTTTTTGGAATCAAGAGAAATATGATGCATATCTTAATCCCCATAGCATATGTAATAGCCACACATATGAAACAATTTCTTGAATGACAAAAATGGTCACTACCCAAATGCATCAGGAGTATATACTGAACTGACTCACTACGCATATGAAGCTTATCAAAATGATCATGAAATTTTAGCAGGTAACTGTAACAATACCTTAAGATACATATCAATGGCACGATACAACCCATCATGAACTGGCCTTGAGTTGCCCGAGACTGTCTCAGCTAGACTGAAAAACTTATAAACTGGGATATTTGGGTCCTTCGCAACCTCTGCGAGGTATCCATCAACGATTTTGGCCACTGTAATCATTGATGAACTAGGAGCTGATACATGATCATTCACTTCCCCACCATTATGTTTCTGGGCATTCTTATGGTCTTGTCTGACAAATTCTTCAACAATGCTAAGAATCAGGTCAATGTCATAAACAGTGGTATCCCCATCTACTGTAGGGATCAGAAGATCCGACACTGATGCTTCTTCTAGTTGCCGGGCAATTCGCTTCATAAGCTCTTTCCTGCACATCTCTCCACACTTAAGCAGATTTGTGGCCTTCAGTAGCTTTAAGAGGAAGCTGCATGAGACTGAGCCTTTCTCAGATGGCAACAGGCATGTGATGGTAACTAGCATGGCCCTAACTTTGGCATCACCATGGATTATTGATACCTTGCTCAATGATGGAAGCTTCTTGTAAGTGTAGGCTTTGATTGCATCAAAGCTTGTATCTGACTCTTAGCTAAATGACGCTCACCAATCACATCTTTGGGCACCATACCCTTGGTTTTGATTGCTGTTATGACTTGCTTGTAGGCATCAATGTCAAGGTCCGTCAGATCCTCAACCCACCAATCCTTTGGACAAACTGCTGCTGCTTGACTCCATTCCACGGTGAATCATTGCCATTCTCTGTTGGGAGCTTCTTACGATTGTACGTGTATGACCATTCAACCTTTGAAACGTCAATAGAGGCTTTTGAAGCAACGGAATCAATGCAGTGGGTAACCAGCTTAAGATCCTCTGCCCAAGGTAAATGAGCCTTTGTTGTCCCAAGAACAATAATAGAGTCTTTCCAGCTCCGGAATATGCTTGAGTTGAGGAAGACATCAATCTTGAAGATCAGATTGCCCTTGTCAACAGTCTCATTCATCTCCAAGTACTCTGCAGCACAGCGGGCAGCAATCACATTGTAGGCATTGAGTGTGACTATCATACCATAGCAAAACTTGGCACAGATCTCAAAGGCCTTTGCACCACCAGGAATGTCATGTATGTGTATCTCAATATTTTCATCGCCAGTGGTCGGGATCAACTTTTGAAAGCGAGCACACTTGGACAAGAGTGGAAACTGCATGGTTGGAAAATGTGAATCAGAAAAACAAGAGAACAGTTATGCTTCAACTCTAACAAAGTAGGCTTCTTATAACACTACTTCGAGTTCGACATAGGACATCAGATATAACCCAAGATTTCACAGGTTTATGGCAACCTACACCCTAACAACATCACCTAAGAACAGACCTGGCATTATAACATCCCTACAGACGTGTAAAAACATCAGTCCTTGCTTCTATGCAACATTCATAAGAAAAGAACAGACGACCGCTAAAACCTAGTGCCTCCTGAAGCTTTCATTCAGTGAAGGCTGCAGCTACGCAGCTGCTGACTTGGTGGTGCTCCTCGCGGGGGTCCTCTTGGGATGCTCCTGGCTCGTCAAGATGGCGCTGTCCGACGAATCTGAGCTGCTGCGCTCTCCAGCCTGCCCTTTGTTTGACATCATCTTCCCCAGTGCCTTTTTTGGCGTTGCACCACCTTTCACCCTGCCGTTGGCGCCCTTGTTTTTACCGTGGTTCTTCTCTGCGTCAGTACCAGCGGTGTCACATTTGTCGAGCTTTGTGGTCTTGGACAGGCTGAGGTCTTCCACGGCCATGACACCATCCCACTCGTCTTCAGTGTTTGTTGTGGCACCTGATCTTGAGCTCTCATAGGAGCCAATGCCGATGCTGTCAGCTCGGATGGTGGCTGCTGCAGAAGCCCTTGTCTGCTCGTGGTATAGCACCTGCACCACAATCCTCAGAGGTAGGCGCTCGTTCTGCACAGCATGAGCACATGCATCAGCTGACAACTTCTTGCAGTCCATGAGAGCACAGAGCCTCTTCTTATCGCTCTTGCCCAAGCTTGGGTGCTCCTGCACAATTTTCAAGAGAAACATGTCAACCTCCACGTTATTTTTTAGAATCAAGAGGAATATGTCAACTTCCATGCAATTTTTTGGAATCAGGAGAAATATGATGCATATCTTAATCCCCATAGCATATGTAATAGCCACGCATATAAACAATTTCTTGAATGACAAAAATGGTCACTACCCAAATGCATCAGGAGTATATACTGAACTGACTCACTACGCATATGAAGCTTATCAAAATGATCATGAAATTTTAGCAGGTAACTGTAACAATACCTTAAGATACATATCAATGGCACGATACAGCCCATCATGAACTGGCCTTGAATTGCCCGAGACTGTCTCAGCTAGACTGAAAAACTTATAAACTGGGATATTTGGGTCCTTCGCAACCTCTGCGAGGTATCCATCAACGATTTTGGCCACTGTAATCATTGATGAACTAGGAGCTGATACATGATCATTCACTTCCCCACCATTATGTTTCTGGGCATTCTTATGGTCTTGTCTGACAAATTCTTCAACAATGCTAAGAATCAGGTCAATGTCATAAACAGTGGTATCCCCATCTACTGTAGGGATCAAAAGATCCGACACTGATGCTTCTTCTAGTTGCCGGGCGATTCGCTTCATAAGCTCTTTCCTGCACATCTCTCCACACTTAAGCAGATTTGTGGCCTTCAGTAGCTTAACCACGCCTGTCTCTTATACACATCTAGATGTGTATAAGAGACAGCTGCAGCACAGCGGGCAGCAATCACATTGTAGGCATTGAGTGTGACTATCATACCATAGCAAAACTTGGCACAGATCTCAAAGGCCTTTGCACCACCAGGAATGTCATGTATGTGTATCTCAATATTTTCATCACCAGTGGTCGGGATCAACTTTTGAAAGCGAGCACACTTGGACAAGAGTGGAAACTGCATGGTTGGAAAATGTAAATCAGAAAAACACCCATAAAACTGCACACTCAACTACTCAAGTGATTGTGCAATGCATAATAAGAACCAACAAAAGCATTAACTTCCTGATTTGTAAAACCCATCCACAAGAGTGAGAAAACATCAATCAAATGATGTATGACAGAAAAATAAGCAAAGCAAGTGCCGGCAATAATTCTCAGCATAGAGACCATTTTGGTAAAGAAATGTCAAACCACAAATGACAAAACAAACCTTGATCTGCAACTTCCACTCTCTATAGTCTCAGAAAGCAGCTCTAAAAGTGAAATGAATGAAAATGACATATCTTTACCTTGTGAAGGTAAAACTTTGTAGTCCCTATATGAACAGTGATGTCGCTCACCAATTCAGATGCCACAATACTGCAAAGATAAGCACTTCTCATAAGTAAAAGGAGTGGAGAATAACAGGAATACAAAAGGAGCACTTAATGCTTATGAAGGAAAGAGAACCTTTGGATTCATATTTTTGGAAGAAAGAAAATAGATCTATGGTGTTACCTATGGTTGTAGTTCAGACATAGTTTTGGATGAAAAATAATCACTACTATTTTATACACAACTCCAAAGAAAAGAAAGGAGATTTATGACACTGCATTTTTGTTAGCCTCCAACTAAAGTGGTACCCAACTTTATAAACTGAGAATACTATTCTATGCTGCCATTATAAACTGAAAAGCAGCATCCAACTAAGTATGAACAAATAATTAATAGTAAAATAAAGAATGCTAACACAAACAGACCTTTTCTATAAGAATAAGCCAATTTCTCGTACTAATAGAAAAACATAGAACAAATTGTCATGAGACTCTAAATGAAGCATACCAAAACCAGTTCCTGGCTTTCAGTTGCTCTATCTATTTGTTCCTTGTAGTTATGCATGCCTATGTTTTCCTTTTCCGAAAAGTATTGTTGTCTTTAGGCTTTTCCTCGTATCATGCAGCTGTACCTTTATACCAACATAGAAAACCGAAAACCTTCCTCTCTAATCAAGGCTGAAGTTGACCACATTGGACATGCATCAAGCAAATCTATATTGGAATATCGAGTGGATGCAACAAGTATGCATAAATGACGACAAACAAGAGACAACAATTATTCATACTAGATCGCGCTGTTAGTTAGATAGCATGAACATCAAAGAGGCCTAAAACTAGGGAAATATAACATTTTTATGGCTTCTACAAGTTCATGTACTTTCAGAAAATAAACTGAAGCATAAACCCACAGTGCAAAGGTAACTACCAAAAACCCTATGAACTGATCTCATTTAAAAGTGATAATGATATAAAAAAAACGTCCAGATATTCCGAGCATCAGATGAGTATTGAAAGGCAGCAATAAAGAAACAAGCAAAAAGAATCAATCAATCACCTGACTTCATTCCCATCACCCTGAAAGGTATCCGGATTGGATCCAAGCTTCATGAACTTCATCTTGAAACACGGAAGAAGAGCCCCACAGCTTCCCGCTCCTTTCTACACCAATGCAAGCACAGAGACCACAACCACCACCACTTGTAAGAAGCAAGAACTGGCGCACAAAGCACCACTATCCCATACTTGTCCACAGCAGCAACGGCAAACCGCTCAGAGCAGAGCAGCAGTACAAGAACAAGTTGCCGCGCCGAGAAGACCGAATATTGCAACGTGCCGGAGCCGGCCAGGAGATCGCTCGTACAATGAAAACAAACAAATAATGGGATCGGTTCCGATGCAGCAACAGCAACTCCTGCTTCAAGCACACTCCAACCCCAACCTACTTATGCGGCGGGTGCTGCTGCTATCGTAGGCAGTGAGGCCAGAGGGGGAGGAGCACAAGCGCCTCAGGAGAAGTAAACTATATGGAGTGGAGGGGGGCAGTGAACCAGAGGAGGGACACCCACAAAGCACAAAGCTGACACACCCCCACCTCCCCCTGCTACTTGTTAATTGCCTGTCCTTCTTGATCTGGGGAAAGATTAGTATAGTTCTTTCGACCCTCCAGTTTTCTTCACCGCACTTGCTCTAAGAAATTGCCGAGATTCACAGAGGATCTTGTGTCCAATGCACTATCAAAGTAAACAACTAGTCCACATTCCTCGCCACGCCAGTCCCCAGGTTTGATCCCTCTCCCCCAACGATCTCTGCAGCAGCAACGGCAAAAACAAACGTTAGTGGTGCTCTGAACTGGTTGAGGCAGGAGACACCGGGCATCTATTTTAAATGCGATATGGGGGAGGCAATGGAGAGACCAAGAACCACTTGCTCACTCTGGTCCGTGCTTGTGCGGGAGAATCTTATCACCGGCACGCCAAGATCTCAGAGTTTTGTGCTTGCCGAGATCAGAGATGACGAGGCTATGCTACACGAGAGAAGTGGGACGACGGAGAAAAACCATAAAAGAATGAGCAGCCATCAACAAGAGGCGGCAGGCGCCAATGTGTGAGGCATGAGGCGGCATGTGGGCGGCATCGAGAGGGTTTATAGCAAACCAGAGGGAAGGCAACAAAACAGGCTACCCAACAAGGCACGCAAGAACAAAGGCAAAGCGAAGGGCAGCATCAGCCATGACCCGAGAAAGAGGAACAGTGTGAGACCCACCCCGAGAAAAAAAAAGGCCCTGGCCTGGCCCCCGAGCAATGCAACTATGCAATGCCAATGGAGCCCCGCCCGGCCCAAGGACCTACCGTCCCGCTCGGGAAGACGGGGACGGAGTGCGCCCCAGATGCGGCCACGCAAGTGTGTGCATGCGCCGGTCGCGTGCACATGCGGCTGTCGCACTGCTGCCCCTGCTCGCGCTCGTGCTCGTGCTGCCGTGCTGGTGTTGGGACTGGGGAAAAAGACGGGTGACGGTGGTGGTGGTGGTGTGGCGAGGGCAAATGGAGCAGCAGACCTCAGTGGCCGGCCTTGCAGGTGTCCTTCCCTCCCCCTCCAATGGCAGCGCTGCTGGACTCAGGAAGCGGCCCCCAGCATGCCTCCCGGCCGGCCTCCCTCCTCTCGAGCACCCACGCCGGCCGGCCAACCAACCAACCCTCTCTCTCTCTCTCTCACGCAGCAGTGAAGTGATGCAACATCCAAGGATGGATCCAACAGCGAAAGCAAGAGAAAAGTTGAGGGGGAAAGAGAGTGAGAGAGAGATCGGCGGAGAAGAAAGATAGGGCAAGCAAGAGCCTCACCGCAAGCAGCCAAGAAGAAGAAGCCTAGGCTAGCAAACAGCGAGGGAGCAGCGGACCCTCTGATGGAAGGCTTTCCTGCCCGCCTTTGCCTCGCTTGCTGCCTGCCTTGTTTGCTCTCTCTCGTTTGGTTCGCCCCCCGCTTTGAATGAAGAGGGAATAGAAGAAAGCGAGCGAGCGGCCGCGGTCGTCTCGTGCTGGTCCTGCATGCGCCTCCTTCCTGCCGCAGGGTGGCCGGCCGGCCGGCCGTGCCCTCTCGCTGCCTTTTTCTTCCCCCCTCGCCTGCGCTTTTCCGCGATACGTTCCGATGCTACAGTGGGGGTCTCCGTCTTTCCAGCTGCACGCTACAGGCCATGGAATGGAATGCGCAGCGCAGAGAGGAGGAGGACTAGCCGTGCACTCGTCTCCTTTGCCTGTCTGGTCCAGACTCTAGCCGTCTATCGTCAGCCAGTTCAAACCCAGGGCCGGGCCGGGCCGGGCCGGATCTGGGGTTGGAACACTGGGCCTCACCCGCCGGGTCCGTTAATGACTCCTCGTTAACAGTAATAGCTATTTATTTCCGCGTTAATAGTATCTGATTTTATTTTTTTCAGATGGATACTCCCTCCGTTCTGAAAAATCTAGTTTTGGGTCAAACATTGGAAATATAAATCATCAATAACTTTTAATTTTTTGAGTTTACAAATGTGAAAACTATATGAATAGATTTGTCTTGAGAAATATTTTCATAGAAATATATATATATCACTCTTTGATAAATAATTTTATAATAACAAGAGGCCAAAGTTGTGTTTTGGAGACCGTGTCGTTGTACTAAACGTCAGGTTTTTCAGAACGAAGGGAGTACAGACTTAGTTTTGCAATGTTTATTACAGTATTTTTTACTGAAAAAAGCACTGATGCAAAAATGCAAGGATATTCCGTCGATCCAAGAAAGAAAAACGCAAAAGGGTAGTACGGGGCATATGGAGGGAACCCGGGCTCGCGAAAAGGTGCCTGCCGCTACTAAAAATAAGCTCGATCAGGCTAACAAAGCTGCCGCCTTTTCGGCTAAGCAGGCCCCGGATGACACAAAACCAGGGACGTCAAGGCCTTAATCATCGTCCCCGATCGGAAAAGAACACGGGCATTAGCAATTAGCATGCATGCGTGCCGGCCTCTGGCTGATCGATAAAGCTCGGTCGCCTTTCACGCGCCTGATGCCCACCCGTCCTAATATTCTCCAATCAATCCATGATCCATCATCTCGTACCGTCCGTGTTTTCTTTAATCCGTGGCCGATACCGAGAGGTCTTTTGCGCACGCACGCTCGCGGCGACGACCCCAGCCGAACGAAAGAAAGCGAAGCCTCCCGGACGGGCTCCGGCTACCTTTGTGGCTTGGCCGGCCGCTTTGGAGCGGGCCGATGACGCGTGTGCCGCCGTGACGGCAGGACGACGTCGCAAGGCTTGCGCGTGCCGGCCGCATCGTTGGTTGGGTCGGTGGGCGGCTCTCGTTTCGTCGGGTCGGGTGGGGTGGGGTTGGGTTTGCGCGCGCCCGCGTGAGCCGTGCACCGAGGGGGCTTCGTGTCGTGCGCTTATAGTTTGTTATAAACGCGTCCGTGTGTTTGCATGCGCCCGCGGCTTTGTTTTCCGGTGGCGGATCGGCACGCAGCATGGCAACAACGGCCGGATCTGCAACCTCGCACAACCTGCTGTGTCGCTGTACGTCTCGGGGGCCCGTCTCTGTGTAGAGGCGCGCCGGAGGAGATCGACACTGGACCCGGACACTGGACGTAAGCAGGGATATGAAATAAGTACGTAGCCCACAGCTCGTCACAAAAGAAGAAACAGGAGGGGGGTAGGCGCGCGCAACCGTGGCACAGCTAGCGTAGTACTCTCTCTCTCTCTTGAAGTTAAGCGTAGTACAGTACTCTCTCTACTCCAGTACTCTGTACACTCCCGTAGAGAGAGAGACAAGTCAAAGCCAAAACGGTAGGGCTGGCTCGCCATGCAACGGGCAATGTGGCATCATGGCAAGCCCAGCGAGCGAGGAGAGGAGCGCCGCCCCGCCCCGCCTGCATGGTCCGAGTGTAAGGCCGCGTTTAGTTCTGAAAGGCTCCTAAAAAGCAACTCTTAAATATACTATACAAGAAGAAGATTCTCCATCACATCAAAATATCATAACATGCACGGAATACTAAATGTAGATGAAATCAAAAACTAATTGCACAGTTTTGTTGTACTCTGCGAGACGAACATTTTAAGCCTAATTAATCAATTTTTGGACGATTTTTTGCACATACAAACAAAAATGCTACAGTAACGCAATGATTACGAAGAGACATTTAACTCTCAAATTCAACCTCCCAATCCTCCATCTAAACACCACCTAAGCTCGTGATGATGGGAATGGCCTGGGATGGATAGCCCCGTCTGCCGTCTCCTATTCGTCTACTACGACGGAGGAGGGGCTCGGCTCCGGCCTCCGGCCCCGGGGCGCGGTGCTTTTGAGGAGGGTGAGGGAGGGAGGCGTGCCGTGCTCGCTCTGCCCGCGACAACTTATTATGATGTTGCGCTTCACGAAGCAGCCGCTGCTCCTCTGCCCCTCCCTCTCCCTCTCTCTCTCTTTCCTGTGTGTCCCTTTTCCCCTTTTCCCGTACGTAGGTGAACTCGAGAGCAGCAGCACTATGCCCCATCCGTCCTGTACTTTCCCTCCTTTTTCGTCTCTCTCGTTCGCCGGCCTCCCCTCCGCGGCCGCCTAGTAGTGTGTACAGTATCGTTTCTCTCTCTGGCTGGGTTTAGTTTTCATCTATCATCAAAATTTCCAAAATTCTCTCTTCAAACATCACTATCTACCTATCACATCAAATCTCTCTCCTCATGCATGGAACACTAAACGTGTGTAAATAAAAAACTAATTACATGATTTTGATGTACACGACGAGACGAATCTTTTGAGCCTAGTTAGGTCATGATAGGACAATGTTTACCACAAACAAACGAAAGATGCTACAGTACGCTACAGTGTCCGATGTGACATTTTTTCCAAACTTTCTCCTACACATTTTGGAACTAAACACAACCTCTATCCACTCGCCCAAACGAGATTTTTATGATTTTGACCACCAAAGCAGCGGACTTCTCTAAAATAACTACGAAATCGTGGGTTTCTCTAAAATGACCACAAAACTGTTGGTCATACGCTAGAATGACCAAACTCAAGTTTTTTCACTCGATCTGACCAAAATACCCCTGTCTTCTTCCTCAGTCCTGTCTTCTCTCTCTTCTTCTTCCTCGTACTGCGCACGTGCCCTCCCGCCACGCTCGCCGGCCGGCGCCACCCGCAGCCTCAACGCCGCGCCCGCGGGCCGCCGCCTCCTCGCCGCGCCCGTGGACCATGCCGCGCTTCCTCTGCAGCGCCGACGAGCTGGGCTTGGACGCGCTCGCCGCGCGCGCTGGCGGCCGACGAGGCGCTCCAGCTGGGGCAGCTCTACTTCGCGCTCCCGGGCCCCATGCTGCGCCGCCCGCTGTCCAGGGAGGACATGGCCGCGCTCGCCGTCTCGCCCGCTCCCACGTCGACGAGGTCGCCACCCGCGGCTGCCTCCTCGCCCGCTGCCATGCCGGCGAGGTCGCCACCCACGGCTGCCTTCTCGCGGGCCGCACGACGGCGCGGCCGAGCGGGCGGCGCGGAAGGGAGGTCGTCGTGGTGGAGGCGGGCGCCGTCACGGTGGGGCAGGGGGCGGGTGGAGAGCAGGCGGCGGCGGAGGCGGGGAAGTTGGGGTGGCAGGCGAGGAAGAAGGAGAGAGAGGGAGGAAATCTTCCCGGAGAGAGGAAGAAGAAGAGAGAGGGAGCATGAGGAGAAGACAGGGGTATTTTGGTCAGATCGAGTAGAGAAATTTGAGTTTGGTCATTCTAGCGTATGTACAACGGTTTCGTGGTCATTTTAGAGAAGCCCACGGTTTTGTGGTCATTTTAGAGAAGCCCACTGTGGTCAAAATGATAAAAATCTCCACACAAACAAACAGAGACGGAGACCGTCCGACGGCGACGGGCATGCACGCCGGCCGCGTCGTGCATCGCTCCAGTGCAAAAAGCAACCCGCCGTCGTCCACCGGCCTCCGGTTTCTAGACGCGCTAGTTTAAAACAAGCCCCGGCCGGGTTGTTTTGTCGCGCGATTAGATTACTGGATCGATGGATCCTGGATGGATATATGGGCCATGGTTTGGTTTGAGCACCATCATGAGCTCGTACGTACGTACGTGTTGCCACCGGGCGGCGTCAATCATGCCCGCTCGCTGCGCAGTGCATGCATGGCCGCCGCAGCGGGATCGGATCTGCATCGCCTTTTACGTGCAAGTAGTAGCTTGGCGATTGGCATCGCTCGTTCAATTAACAGACGTGCGTTAAGCACAGTACAAAGTGCGTGCTTAGAGTCTTGGGGGGTTTTGGACGACGAAACCACCCACCGACCGGTCCCTTGGTCGCATTTCTGATTTCTCCGGCCGCCCTTCCCTGTATCAAAAGCCAAAAAGGCAACTATATACGAGTACGTATACTCCATCCAGTACGTACTGTAAGATAGTAACAACGCCAGGAACTCCACCGAGAATAGCGCTAAGCTTTATTCTCTGGACACTGCTTTCTTTTTCTTTCTTTTCCTCTGAAGCATTTTGATTTCCCAGTGCAGGCAGGATCGTGGAGAGCGAGGACGAAGAACACCATGGTGCGGGCCTTGCTTTTCTTCCGCGACCACGACGCGCAGCGCAGAGACGGAGAGGATCCGAATCCCATGAGATGCCATTGCCTGCGCTGCCTCTGCCTCTATCCCGTGCCCTCCCGCATCTCGCCCATCATAAGTGCGCATTGAAAGTTTGGCGCAGCGACCGCCCGAGTGCCTGCAACTGCATGCGTTGCGTTTCCTTGCACGGGAGAATCATGCGTAGCACGCTGCATGCTGTGCTACTACTCTCTACCCGGCCTACCCCAGCGTCAGAGAGCGAACCAGAGCCCATTTGTCTTGTCTATCCCAACGGGAACCTCAAAGCGAGAGCGCGTGTACGGACATGAGTTTTCACATCGCTTCTCTGCTGCTGTATTGCTACCTGTGTTCTATGCTATCCGGGTTCTTCATGAACCATCAACCTTTATTTATTTTTGTTCTTAACAATGACGAGAACACCGTCTAATATTTCCTTTTTCAAAGCTCCAGATCCTTGGGAGTGGTAAAATCCTAGCCGCTTATTCAGATTTCCGACGCACAAAGATCACGGCGCATCATAACCTGGAGCCCTGGGCAGTGGGCACACACGAGCAACTGGCTTCCTGCCTGCTGGGTCTCATGTGTGATCGATCGATCAGTGGAGGAAAGGTTGTGCGCTGAAATGATCGCACGCAGCAGCTAGCTGCGCTGAGTGCGTGTGTGACTGTGGTGTGGTGCACTCGTCGCACCCATCATGCCGTGGCGAACGCAGCGCGATGCGATGCGATGCAGCCGCAAGCAGTGGCCGCACTGCCCATGCTCTGCTGCTGTGCCTGCCTGTCCCGTGGCGTGACGCATCATGCAGCAGCAGTGCAGGTGCAGTGATGCTGATGCAGACGACGCACAAGGCAGCCGCGCAGCTGATGAATAATTCATTCGATGGATCGACGCTGGGCTGGGGGCGCAGGCACCACCACCTGCAATAACGAGAGGTGAAAGTGGCCGGGTGCTCCATGGACCATGGGGGCCTCTGAACCTACGCTGCTGGTCGCTGCTGGTGGAGGATGACGACAGCCTGTGCTGGGGTAAGTTGTTGTACGCAAGAAACGATACAGATCATGCATCATCTGATCTGCAGAACGAACGGGCAGTAGGAAATGGCACCGCCAGGAGAGATGTCAGGTAACAAGCTGGGATGGGGACGAAGCAGGCCGACACAGTTCGGTTGCCTTGCTGTGTAGTACTACCATGTTGTGGGTTTTGTCTGATGCGCATATTAACGTTGGTATGTATTGCTGTTTAGTACTACCATGTTGTGGGTTTTGTCTGATGCGCATATTAAGGTTCGTATGTAAGAAGATGTGATCTGCACAGGCTCTGTCTATTAGCGTTAGCTGTAGCCATGATCAAAACTTCAAGAGACACAGGGAGAGTCGATTGCATCTGCATGTTTACGCAAATCGAACCTTACAGCAATCATCGTGCTGGATGGCCGATGGGAACCAACTCCATCTCCAAGGACAAATCTTTTGCAACGGAGAGAATCCCATCTCCAAGGACAAATCTTTGCAACGGAGGGAATGAGTCTGGGATAAAGATGATGCTGACGGTGCAATCGGCAGCTTGGACCGATCGGCGATCCACAGCCAAGGCCCCATGCTATTAACATGGACAGCCTTCGCAACCCTGCCCTACATGAATAATGCGTCGCAGTGCAGTGTTACCACCATCAGATATATGCATCGATTGCAAGTATCCTCCAATAATCAATTGCGTATCGTCACTTCTGAAACACGACGATCCGCCAGCTTTTTCGAAAGGATCGATCGATGCAAGACTGGAACCGCACAGGAAAATCGATCATGATGCGTGGCCCTCGTGCTTGTGGAATGTCATTGCTGCTGTAAACAACCTTGCACTGAGTACACAGGCCAACGAGTTCATGAACAGGGAAAGGAGGTGTACGTTCTAGTTTACTTTGCAAGACTTTGACAAATGATCACAACCTTCGTACGCCACTAGCCCGGGTTTGTTGAGCTCATCTTCCTGGAAACAAGCACACCTTTGGCTAACTTGTCCTGTCAGAGCTATGTCGCCTGGCCTCCTCACTAGTCTTGGATAGCCTGTATCGCACCAAACCTGAAACAAGCGGAACAATCTTAACACGGCGAAAACAGCCATCTTCAGCAAATTGTAGTATTAGAATAACTTTGTTCATTTGAAACATAGTGTAGCACAGCTGAGATGGCACGCTAAAATGTGCTGTTTCAATAAAATAGTTCAATTAAATAGTGTTTGAAACATTCAAGCTGCAATATTCAAACAGAGCATGAGCAAGGACGAGATACATGAAAAAGATGACGGGACACTAGCCATCCATTTCTTCATTTCCCAGCAATGGCTACGGTTTGTTGGGTTATCGGATATAATCTCAACATGTTACACCAAATCATTGCTGCTTCTTATCAAATCAATGGCAGATGTTTCGTATGTTTATTGTGGTCCATTGCTCAACAACCCATCTATTGGCACCTCTGTTGAAAAACAGTCATTTTATAGAGTTCAATTCTGGGTTAGGGAAAAATCCTTTACTGGCAACCGTCTAGAACCATCACCAACAAACCAGAAATTGGTGCTTGCCCAGAAATTGGTGCTTGGGAAGGTAACAGGCTCATAACGGACTAGGGTCGCTGATACAGCCTACATGCCATACTACTAAATGCAGAAGCAGAACTTTCAGGGCAATCTCAGGTCTGTTAATTTTCACGAACCGGTCAGTATCTTATTTTGGTCTAGTTAAAATAAGCATTTTCTTTTCTGCGTTCTGTTTGAATATGTGATAGGACAGGAAGATGTTCAGTTCCGTTGATAACAAGGTATTTCAAGATAAATCATACAATATTGAGGAGCTAATAAAACCATGTTTGAACAAGAAAAGCATGGCACATCCGGTACTTACTTCTCCGCCTTCATGTTGGCTCCATTTTGAATTGCAGCTAGGTATTTTAGCTTCCTCACTCTTTTGCTTTTCAAGAAGCTGTGCGCCTCTCTTCGCCTTTACTTCTACACCCTTCAGGTACTTTGTAGGATTTCCTTGGTTGTCGTAGTAGCGTCCAATAAGTTTACCAGCAAATCTGCATTGCACATGTAAAGGTATCTTACAAGGGGATACATCATGCATTAAGTTGTTCTTAACTTATTATAACATGATCCACCTACTTCCATGATGGATTAATGTCTTTATGAGATTGAGGACTACCATGAACAATACACAGTAACAGATCCAGGAACAAGAAGAGAATTGAGTGCAAATGCTATAGCAAGACATGGCCATTGTTTCAAAAAGTGGTTCACTAGCCTTCCTAGGTGCCTAGAACTTTTTAGAATACTACGCACGATTCTTTGAGGCCTCATATACCAGGTATGGAAGGAAAAGTAACACCAAGAGCATGAAGATACATCTTAAAAAGTAGCTCACATGTATCTCTCGAAGTAAAATTTCCTCCAATCAACGATGCTGTTTACCTGAAATAAGTGGAAATCCACCATGTTGTCAACTTTGGCAAAATAAAGAGGAAAAAGGAAACTATGTACATGCTTTCATTAAAAGCACATTTAGGTGAAGCAAATTCTTTAGCAGGAAAAAGGTTGGTATTTATTCTAATCAAGTAAACAGTCAACTAGATTTTGCAGATATGAATAGAACAGAGACCAAACAATTTTGTATTAGTAGAATCTAGCCTAGCTTCTCGCGGTGGACCGGTTAGAGCGTTGAACTCCGGAAGTCGTTGAAACTTCCGTCCCGACCCGGGTTCAAAGCACGGCACCTTCTTAGAACAAAGCCCGGGTGGAGTCTCCTCCCGTGGTCGAGTTTTTTTTTATTAGTAGAATCTAGTTGCCTTCCTAGCCCTAAATTTATGAACATGGTGCTTTTAACACAGTGGCGGAGCCAGGATCTGGAAGTTGGGTATTACCGCTTTCTAAAAGAGTTCGTGATAGGCAACCACAGTCGCCATATGACCTGACGGCGCGGTGGTGTAAGCTGTGTAACAGCACAGTTAGCACAGCCGGGATGCCAAGACCGCCGTGCCTCATCTGACACCGTTCCACCACCTAGCCGGGATGCCACACCATTGCACCGTACGATAGGATTCTATGGTTAGGATTGGTTAGGATTTCCTGCACGGGGAGCGAGCGATCCAGTCCACATCCGGCCAAAATGCCCAATCCATTGCCAAGCAAACCTCCTCTTCCAGCTCACCTCAAAAGCACACCACACGCTCCAACAAGTACTAGCAGTATTCAGAGAGAAGCAGAATCATGCACCTGCAGCCCTTGGCCGTGGCGCAGACAAGCTCACCGGCCACGTCTGCACCCACCGCTAGCTGGCTGGTGCCTGGTGGGCAGTTGGGCTGAGTTTTAACTAAGAAAATGGAGAATCAGGCACAACATAACACGTATGTATGATTAATATATACATGATTTTTTGAGAAAAAAAGTTGTCCAGGCATCCACGTAGCTCCGCCCCTGTTTTAACATTTGCCCTTGGCTTTCTAAGTCTAAGTTTCAGATTTGCATT
>OAMR01000082.1:2150948-2166554 GCA_900205405.1 Echinochloa crus-galli
GTCTAGAACCATCACCAACAAACCAGAAATTGGTGCTTGCCCAGAAATTGGTGCTTGGGAAGGTAACAGGCTCATAACCGACTAGGGTCGCTGATACAGCCTACATGCCATACTACTAAATGCAGAAGCAGAACTTTCAGGACAATCTCAGGTCTGTTAATTTTCACGAACCGGTCAGTATCTTATTTTGGTCTAGTTAAAATAAGCATTTTCTTTTCTGCGTTCTGTTTGAATATGTGATAGGACAGGAAGATGTTCAGTTCCGTTGATAACAAGGTATTTCAAGATAAATCATACAATATTGAGGAGCTAATAAAACCATGTTTGAACAAGAAAAGCATGGCACATCCGGTACTTACTTCTCCGCCTTCATGTTGGCTCCATTTTGAATTGCAGCTAGGTATTTTAGCTTCCTCACTCTTTTGCTTTTCAAGAAGCTGTGCGCCTCTCTTCGCCTTTACTTCTACACCCTTCAGGTACTTTGTAGGATTTCCTTGGTTGTCGTAGTAGCGTCCAATAAGTTTACCAGCAAATCTGCATTGCACATGTAAAGGTATCTTACAAGGGGATACATCATGCATTAAGTTGTTCTTAACTTATTATAACATGATCCACCTACTTCCATGATGGATTAATGTCTTTATGAGATTGAGGACTACCATGAACAATACACAGTAACAGATCCAGGAACAAGAAGAGAATTGAGTGCAAATGCTATAGCAAGACATGGCCATTGTTTCAAAAAGTGGTTCACTAGCCTTCCTAGGTGCCTAGAACTTTTTAGAATACTACGCACGATTCTTTGAGGCCTCATATACCAGGTATGGAAGGAAAAGTAACACCAAGAGCATGAAGATACATCTTAAAAAGTAGCTCACATGTATCTCTCGAAGTAAAATTTCCTCCAATCAACGATGCTGTTTACCTGAAATAAGTGGAAATCCACCATGTTGTCAACTTTGGCAAAATAAAGAGGAAAAAGGAAACTATGTACATGCTTTCATTAAAAGCACATGAAAACAATGATTTAGGTGAAGCAAATTCTTTAGTAGGAAAAAGGTCGGTATTTATTGTAATCAAGTAAACAGTCAACTAGATTTTGCAGATATGAATAGAACGGAGACCAAACGATTTCGTATTAGTAGAATCTAGTTGCCTTCCTAGCCCTAAATTTATGAACATGGTGCTTTTAACACAGTGGCGGAGCCAGGATCTGGAAGTTGGGTATTACCGCTTTCTAAAAGAGTTCGTGATAGGCAACCACAGTCGCCATATGACCTGACGGCGCAGCTGTGTAAACTGCGTAACAGCACAGTTAGCACAGCCGGGATACCAAGACCACCGTGCCTCATCTAACACCGTGCCACCACCTAGCTGGGATGCCACACCATTGCGCCATACGATAGATTTCTATGGCTAGGATTGGTTAGGATTTCCTGCACGGGGAGTGAGCAATCCAGTCCACATCCGGACAAAATGCCCAATCCATTGCCAAGCAAACCTCCTCTTCCAGCTCACCTCAAAACCACACCACACGCTCCAACAAGTACTAGCAGTATTCAGAGAGAAGCAGAATCATGCACCTGCAGCCCTTGGCCGTGGCGCAGACAAGCTCATCGGCCACGTCTGCGCCCACCGCTAGCTAGCTGGTGCCTGGTGGGCAGTTGGGCTGAGTTTTAACTAAGAAAATGGAGAATCAGGCACAACATAACACATATGTATGATTGATATATACATGATTTTTTGAGAAAAAAAAAACTTGTCCAGGCATCCACGTAGCTCCGCCCCTGTTTTAACATTTGTCCTTGGCTTTCTAAGTCTAAGTTTCAGATTTGCATTACCTACAAGATCTAAGAATCTAAATAATACATGCATATTGTGTTCCAGTACCTCACTGCTTGATAAACCCTGTAAAGAATCAGTCAGGCCATCACCTGTTGAAGCAAAAAAGAGTTATTCTAGCAAAGGCCATGTAAACTTCAGCAGCATGAATCATTCCATTTTTTTTGCCCTAGAATATAGTAGTCATGGATCATGAACATTATCTTTTACTTATGGTGAATTTACAAGAGAAAGGTTTCTTAGAAGCTGGTCAGCTAGATTAGCTTCAGAAAGTTTAATAAGCAGCCATAGTGCATTTACAATATATCCTTATCAGTGATAAAAGTCAGTAGCAACATTTCAGCGGTTTCTAAACCAACAGGAAAGTGTAATTAATGTCTTGATCAGTCTATCCTTTTGTTTGTTCTTGAAGGATAAGTAAGGTATAAGAATCAAGATAGCTGATTCAACCATGTTGATAGCACCGAATTATATGCACAACTCACACCTGTTACCAAAGTAATTCAATTGATATGCTAAATTTCTTCATCATGACAAAAATTCTCTAACATACATGATATGCCAAGTCTATGTTTAATGGTTGCTTAAATATCCCTTATGAAGTTGAAACAAGTGCTTATGTACTGATAGCAGTAATAAAACATCAAGCCGAAGAACACTTATGGTGTTTGCAGTTCAAAACCAAACATTCAGGATCAAAGAGGACGACGTCAAAATTAGGTCTACAGCCAAAACCAATTCATGCTCACAGCTCCTAAATGATTTACTAAGCTGATTAACTAGCAAAGAAACACAGACTTACCTGTGAAATTTCCAGAAACGAATGCTCGTGATGCATCCCTGTCATTGAAATGCTGTTATATCATCAGCATGTGAAGCAACTAAAGGAAAAGGTATAAGTTTTGATGTTTGCCACAACATAAGAAAAACCCTTCTCTAGTTTGTAACATCAAACACCAAGCGGCAGAATACATATGATTCACAACAATGAAATTGGAAAAAAAAAGGCACTAAAAATATAAGACTGCAACCTGCCAGCAAAATGATGATAACCTCCTCCGGGACCATAGTGTGACCTTCCTTTTGTAACATCAAACACTGAGCTGCAGTGTGAAAGGAAAGCCAAGATCATCCAAAATGTCTGAACAGTTGAATAGCTAACTCATGACAGCGTAATTTGGTAATACCATTGTACACAGATCTCAAATTACACATCATATAGACATTCTTGACTTTGTATTTATTTATCAGATTACCCTTCCTTTTTCTCATCATAGTTGACTACCGCATTATTATTCAAATAAGAGGGGGAAACCTTCTAAAATGACAAAACAAGCTAGGGAAATGTAATCAAACGAGAGAAAAGTCCAAGTACCCCAAAATCCCTAGTAGTATGGGCAACCCCTCATCGGTTCCATTGTAAATCGATAGCTCCTGCACTGTCCATAACCTCTGTTCATTGCAACATGAGACTTGGGTAAGTAAAAACAAAAAACAGGTGCTGCGATCTCAGGAAATTACAGAGCTCGTAACTGACACTATTTCTCAGAGGCTATAGCCACGAATCAGACTAAGCGTATCTCGTCCATTTTACTGTTACATGGCATCCCCAAGTTTGCCATCACCATAAGGTCACTCACTCGTATAAGTTGTGAGATGTGTAATAATAAGCTATTACACGACGAAAACGCCTAAACAACAAGGAAAGCTACCGCAGTTTTTTTTAAACTGGACTGGCTGCAATTGCAAGCACCAAGTCCGCTTGCGCAGATTAGATAACACAAGCGAGATCCAGCTCATAAACTTCGAGAAGCATATCAAGGTAGCGAGGAAGAGAGGACAGACGACAGACCGGCTTCCTGAGGCGGTAGAACTGGAGGAGAACGGCGAGTAGCGCGGCGAGCAGCGCGAACACAAGGAGAAGGCGGGCGCCGTGCGCCATCACTCTGCCTCCAAAGAGGGCCGCGAGCCCGGTCAGTTCACCAGATCAAATTCCGTGTCCTCGGCAACCAGTATCGGCTTGCTACCGATCCAGCTCCGAGCTGGAGCTGCGTGCGGCCCTTGAGATCTCACGTTGAAACTTTGGCGGGGCGACCTGGTGGTGCTTCGAAGCGGCTGCCGGTAGGGCGGACGCCCACAGGTCGTCGGAGGCGGAGAGGAAGACCGGGGGCGTCCGGGCGGTGGATTTGGTGGAAACGCAGACGGGCCGAAGGCGATCGGCGACTGGGGGGAAACGCGGGCCGGGCCAGATTCGAGTCGAGTCGCTCAAGTAGGAGTCCAGGAATGAAGATACGTTTCTACTGTTACGCTATCTGTACAGCGTTGACTGACACACGCTAAAAATTTAGCAGAGGTTCAGCCCTCCCGCTAAAAAATAAAAAACAGACGCAGCCAAACTTGAGAACTGCAGCTGCAGTTTAGAGTCGGTGAAGTGTGTGCAAACATGCAAGCCGTAGTAGCTTGGCCATATAACAATGTGACCAAACGCAAGACCAGAATGTGAACGTGAACCGTACGCGCATGAACCAAACAGAGACCGTAATGGCATGCACCACGCCGTACATACATTGCAAACTTTTCATGATTTTCTCCTACGCTTGGTAAGAGTCGGCATGGCACTCAGACCACGACTTGCCTTTCGTCTCTGCGGCGACGAAGATGCCCCTCTGGCCTCCATGCTTGCATTCTCTATACACTCTACAGCCTTCGGCAGGCTCACACTCTTGCCACTGTCTGAAATCCCATCCGTATCGTCACATGGATCACTTGTTCCTGGCGGCTCCATTTCTGCACCAGATCGATCGCCAGCTGGTTCTTGTTCGCCATCATCCTCCATACAGAAACCGCCTCCAGTGAAGAGGTAGTCTTTCGGTGCTGAATCTGCCTGATGGTCCTCAGGTAACTCAAAGCCCTGGGAATCTTCATTGATGTCTTTGGCCGTGCCTGTATCTGCATGCACCCGATTGCTGTTCGGTTCACTCGTATTCTGATGGACCAGATCAAATTCTGTGTCTTCTCCAACCATGCCTGTGTTTGTAGCATCTTCGCTTGGGTCATTTTCATTGTTTTGATGCATGGTGACATCATTGTCATCTGCTTCATCACCATCTTCTATGTATGTCACTTGTTTCCGCTCCCTACTTGACTGCAGCAAAAGCACCAGGATGCAAATAATATAATGAGATATTTTGCAATGCATAGGAAACTGGTCCTCATAAGGAGAGCAAAAGAAATGCATCCATAGACCAGCTACGGTTCTAGAAAATGTACATGTTTGCAAGCAGGGGTAAACAAATTCACTAATGACCATACACTAGGCCAGACTAGATTTTCCAAAGGTTTTCAGGCTATCAGCAATTGAGCATACATATCAAAATAACTTCAACATTGATCATGCACCCCGAACTGAATCATTAAAAAATCTGGCAATATTTGCCCCCACAGAAATTTAGTATGGACAATTGATCACCAGCAACCCAGAATAAATATCAGATAAAATCATAAAAAGATTTCTTGTGCATAGTGCAGAAGTGTTGAGATAAGCACCATATAAAAGCAAAGGCAAAACAAGAGGAGCCTACCCTTCGAGGTGCAATTCCTTGTGATTTGTAGCTGCCTTTGTGCCTCTTAAGTGACTCATCATCTGAAGCTGAAGAAGAATATTTCGTGTCAGAATCCACCTGACTTCCTGTTGCATCATGTCCAGCATTCTTCCCGCTTCGTCCTCTTCCTCTGGAGTGAGGAGAGGGCCTCCCTTTTTTTCTCTTATTGGTCTTGTTGCTTTCTTTAAGCTCAACCATATCAGCAAAGCTATTAGCATCGCCAATTTCCTTATCTGGACTCTCCACATTCCTGATTTCAGAACTGTTGTTCCTTTTTCCTCTACCTCTACCACGGCTAGAGGAGCTTGCCTCTTTCTTCTTAGTAGTCTTGCTAGTACTAGGATTATCCTGCTCAGGTTCATCTGTGTCAGGGAAGCTTTTACCTGTAATGCCCTTGATAGCTTTCTTAATCCTTTTGCTACGAATCTTTGCAAATCTCTCGTTGAATGAATAGAATGCCTCCATCCGTAGCTGAGTCTGTATACAAGTAAAAGCCATTAACATAAAAATGCAAGAAGGTTAAATATTAAATCCATTGATTGTGTCGGCATGAAACCCAACAGAGAAAACTACAACAGCTACACTTGAAAAAGGTGGAGAATCATTTCCAAATAACAAAACTGACATGGAGCCGGCAATGAACCCACAGATATTTGGCTTTACGATTTCAAAATTGCCTAACTGGAAATTTTGCAAAATATGGTCTGAACCACCGGTATTAGATCCAGAATTTACACAAAATTGAGTTTAACTCTAACATGTTTGCATAATTGTTTTATTGTAAAACATTAGTGCCATCTTTCTGACAAATAAAAAAACGAACTACAAAAGTATGTACAATAAATCATTATACGAAGCTTTCAATACAAAATAGAAGTAGCCTACAATGCATTAGAAATCATTGAAAACTTGTCAGACTAACCTCGTGCTTATTGTACTCTCTCAAAACAGGAAGAAACAGTTCATCAGCTTTCTCCTTGCCCCACCCAAACCTTTCCCAACACAACCTGATAGAACTTGATATTTTAGTTCAGCTGTTGCACCAAAGATGTAGAAGAATAGATAAATCTATAGTATTTTTTTTTTCAGTATGATTTGTTTTCCTTAAGGAGACTATACAGGTTCTCTTGTGGAAGAAGATAACAGTCATGAACAGATGCTAATACACAAGTACGAGAAAGCAACACTTTATAGATCAACTTCGATGCATTACTGATCCCTAGTACACATATCTTAATGTTTTTGAACAGAACTCTGGTTTGCTTACACAAGCATTCATTTGGTACTCGACAATAATACATATATAACCTTTCAAAATTCAAACTATTCGCAATTTGATTCAGTACCTGAAAATTCAATTAGACAAAAACCTTTTTACCTCAAACATGTTTTAAAGAACAGCATGGTCAGAACTCAGAAGATCATGCCACCTAAGACTATAACAACATAACTCTACACTAGTACGGCAGATTAGAAGAAGCATAGCCTGACGAATAGGAGATATACTTCTTGCAAGTATAATTGCTTGCAAAAAAATAATTCTCAACTTACTTGCGAAGTAGGCCCAAATCCGGTCTTCCCCATGAAAAAGGCTCCGTCGAATTATCAACTTGTGGGGTAATATATGCACTTATGACTGACACACTAGGAAAAGCTGCAGGGATATGCCAATTCTTGCTCACGTTTCTCTGATAAATGAAGCAGTCAGAGAAAAAAACATGACCAGAGCATTCTTGTATAAGAATCAAGTGAAGCAATTCACAAGTAGTTTCTTACAAGACAAGAAAACATGCTTACATGCTTACTCATAAATATTTCCTTGATGCGCTCAGTCCTGTTAGAAGATAACTCATCAGAACCCTGATCGCATTCAGGTTCAAAGCCTTTCCCCTTTCCATCTGAATAATTTCCACCAGATTTCTTTTTCTTTGATTTACTACTTGTTTCAACATGCAGCTGACCAAATATCGATGGATCAGGTGATTCAATCCATTCTTTAAACTTCTGCAGTCCATCTTCCTCAGGAAATGCATGCACAACTTCAATAGCATTCACAATGCCAATACCACTGCACGCCAGAATATTAAATAATAAACATAAGTGAACAGCCAGCAAAGGATAGACTGTGTTAAATGTTGCATCACCGTTCGTGGTGTGTTTGAGAATAATTTATAAGTTTTTTGGGGTGCAGACCGAGGAGAAATGGGGCTCAGCAGGAAGAGAATTGTACTATGGAGCACAAAGATCAACCATGCTTTGTTTACTGTTTAGACAAACAAAAATTGAAGGCATCTCACAATCATTTGTGATGTAGAAGTACCATTTATAAAATGAAAAGACATTCTATGAAGTATTCATATGTGATTCCTTAATTCAGGTGAAGCTGAATAAGCCTGATTCGCATAAGTTGAAACTTAAAAGGAAAATCAAATGACTTCAGTATTACTATTAAACATTTCCAATTGAAATGCATTCCCTATAAGAGAAGGCATTCAAGCTGCAAGGAAATGTGTAAAACCCCTTCTTAGAAACAAAACTACATTCAATATCTGGAGCACAAGTTTGATATACACTTTGACACCCCATATATAAAAATGAAACTTTGATGTGACAGGACAACATTATGAGTAATAAATAGTGTAGATATGCAGAATTGTTTCAAGACGTACAAAATGTGGGAGAACTTCCTGATAGTGTTTTCTTATTACCTAACTCCTTCAGTGTAATCACTCCCAAGAAGCAGAGCCATACGAATCAATTGTTGTCTTGTTAGCCCAAGCTCAGACTCAATGTCCTAAAAAAGTTTACAACACGAATTAAAAAACAGATCCAGCTCAAACATGCATACTTCAGTTACTGAGAAGACAATGAATATATGACATAATGATATGCAGCTCCTGTATGTTCGAGAAAGAAAATGAATATATAACTAAAGCAAGGTGAGTAAAGAGGATATACCTTCATAAAATATGTTTCCACATACTTTCTATCATCAAATATGTTCTTGTAAACATTCCTTGCTCCAAACAGAAAGACATCTGAATCGTCAGTGACGACTCCATCAACGAGGTTACTCATTTCCATGTATGCACATTGAGCTTCAGCTTCCATTGGTGCAATAATATATGGCAAGCCAAACATTTGGAGCAACTCCTGCATCATGCAACTGTATCAGAGCAGAATCTTGTTGTCAAAAGAAAACTGGTATAATATATTTTTTTGCTACCAACCCAGTGTGGTTACTTCTATCTCTATTTTAGTGGACATAAATTCAGATGTAAACTTTGCATCGAGAATCTAAGTTATTAAGTGGAAAGTAAGGATTGCATCAGACCTGGCATTCAGCAAACATCTCACTGCTTACAGATTCTGCATGACTTTCAAGTTTTCGTCTTTCATGGCCAAGATCTGTCTGTTCTTGTCTAAGACGAGATAATTCCTCATCAAGATAAGTTTCTGATATACCATGGTTGTCATCATTGTCACCAACTTGTGTATAATTTATCTCAGAAGGTGAAACCTTCAGATCTCCCTTGGTAGCATTTTCTTTTGGTTCAGTGGTGCCAGCTACTGGTCCATCAACCAAAAGATCCTTTTGGGGTGACTTCAAGGTTTCTTGAATATTGGCAACTTCTTGACTGCATTTTGATTGATTAAAATTCATACTGTTTTTCTCGTTATTTTTGTCATGGTCATCTACAGGCATTTCAGGAATCACAGTTCTAGATATCACAGCATTGTCGACATTAGCTTTTGAGCTGTCAGATGTTTTTTCTGCCAGATTACAAGTGGATGTAGTACAGAGTGGAAGGGACTCCAGCGGATGAGCTCTGTTCATATCAACATGTCCATCATTATTCACCAGTTGAGGTTGGTTTTCATTTTCTTGTCTATAAGTTCCAATTAGTCCAGTACCATGTATCAAATCATTGTCATCAACTTCTATCCTCGACTCTTCATTTGTCTCTTTCATGAGAACTGCTCCGGTATGTGAGGTAGTTTCACAAGGAGCTTCAGATATTCTAGAAACATCATCAGAGAACTGCAAAGATCTACCTTGACCAGATGCTTGCATATCTTCAGTGCTCACATTGCCAGATGCCTGCTTGTCGAAATCCTCCAGACTCCTCCTTATTGCTTCCTGTACAAGAGCTTCTTCTTCCAGATCCCCTTTGGGTACATTACATGTATTATTTTCACTACTGGAAGCAACTCCAGGTACAAGGCTATCACCCTCCTCCCATTCCACCTCATCATCACTGCAATTCTCTGGCACAGATGACTTATTATCCTTCTCAGCAAATTTCATTGGATGTGTTTCTTCTTCAATTATACCTTCCTCCCAAATACACTCAGAACCTTCAGATTCCTCCATCTTCTTAGCCGAACTATCATTGCCAGCAAATAAGTCAGATGCTGTTCCAGACGCTAAATGCAAAAATATATCATCATAGCTGTCCTTCACTTCGGTTCGATCATCCACCAAAGATATCTCTATTGTTTCCTTGTTACCATAACAGGAACTCTCAGAAATGTTGTTTGATCCTCTTTCTACTGATGAGGTCTGATGATTGTCTGTAGCAGTTTCTAAAATTTCTTCATGAGGACTAAGAGAACTCTGGATCTCATTACTTTCAAAAAGATGTTCCGGAAAATCAGGAGGCTCTTCACTGCCAGTTGATCCTCTCGGTAAATTGGCCTGCACCCTACTATTGACCTGCTCACTCTCTTTAATAAAATCCAAATTCCTTTGAATATCACGGGTCATACGAATTCCCATTGCTCTGACTCTACTTACTCTAATCCGTCCTCTCTCATCACGATATGTTTCAACATCAGGCCCAAAATCCCTCAAATGCTTGCTGGTAGAAGGTTTTGTTGTTCTCGAACTACTTGTGGGGTTAGATCTGAAGACAGCAGAATTTATCTCCCTTTGTGATTCAGCATTATCAACAATCTGCTCCTTTTCACCTCTTTTTGCCAGCATCCTGATCCATATGAGAAAGTAATCAGTCAACTGATATCAGGCTGGAATAGGACAAAACGGTATCTGCAGAAACTTGGAAATCTTCAACCGGTGAGCCCTTGAACCTAATACACACAGCCACAGATGAGAAGTAACACATCACTTACTGTTTATCACCAGTGAATGATGTTGAGAAAATGAACTCTCTGTTAGCTTCTGATGCTATTTTTGATGTCTGCACACCTCCAACACCCTTGCCTGCAGCACACTTCTGAACTTGATCTCTCTCTCGACGGAAAGCAACTGTTTTGAGATAGGACTGTATTTGAAGCTCTGAAAATTTTGCCGGTTCCTGAAAGGAATCACAGAAATTGTCCCAGCTTTTCATTACCAAAATGGGGAAAAAAACGTACAAAAAAGGGTGAAAGGGCAGATAACAACCAAACAGAGAGTGTTGCTATGTTGCTGATATACTTACAAAAGTATGACTATTACCTTTTTTATTTTCTGATACTTCTGCCTATTTTCAGCCATAACTCTCTCCCTCATCTAAAGCAGAAACAGAAAGGGAAAGAAGATATCATCTTCGTTATTTTGTAACCATACACAGTTGAAGGAAAAAGAACAAACATAGGAAATACTAGTTGGTTTTCATTTTACCTGAACAAGAAGATCCAACTGCATCGATGGAGGAAGGGAAGCCAATACTGCTGGATCAATGTCGCCAGTGGTCATAGGCTGCAATTGCAGTAAAAATTGTAGCGTATTTTAAAACAACTAATTAACAAATCAACTCAACAAATATTAACTCTTTTGTAAACTATACAAGAGCAAGAAAGCCAGAAAACTAGCCCAGAAACTATGGAAACAGGAGTACAAAGTGAAATAAGGGCAAGTAGACCTATAGTCATCAGGCTTTTCCCCTATCAAGAAGAGGCTCTGATCATAGTGGAGTTTGGTGGAAAAAAAACTTTGGTGAATTACTAACTGAAACTTTGGTGAATTACTAACTGATGTAAACAAGGACTTTAGTCTACCTTTATAGAGGGGAGCCATCTAAAAAATTTAGGGGACAGGAAGACATACTAGAACCCACAACTAACCGACTAAGACTCACAAATATCAATCTAACAATCCAGGAAATGGCAGTTGGTTCAACCAGATATGGTTTCGATAACACCAGAAATAAGCGCATAACACTAAAGCAGAAGTGCACAATAGATATATACCAATAAAATGTGAAAGAAAAAAGTATGAAATGCCAACAGCTTCATGGGAACTGTAAGTTTAACTGAGAAGATACACTTACGAAGATCATCCCTTCATCATCATCATCTTCGTCCTCATCAATTTCAGCTCCTTCTTGCAATGGAGCACTTGTGAAATGGTGTTTCCCTTCGCCAAAGAAACCTGTCTCTTCCTCTGCAGCAAGTGATGCAGCCAGCCTTAACACAAGCAATAGAAATATCAACTCACAAACCTTATAACCAGATAAAAGAAACATGTAGAAATTTAAAGGCAGACACATACATTTCATCCACTTTCTCTTGGTTGACTGATGCAGTAGTTCCCTCACTGTTGTTGGTATCACAATTTTGGTTTTGATCTTCATTTGCATTTTCAGTTTCTCCTTCTCTACTACTCCCAACTTGCTTGCCCTTGGCGTCATGCTTAGCCCTGTCACTCCTAATTTGTTCCGCCAATTCTTCAAGTTTCCTAGATTTGAGCTGACAACCACCGATTGTAGATCATCGATATCTTGATCATGAATTGTTCAACAAACACATAGCCCTACTGCACTTAATTTATTGCACAATCATTGGTAAACAAATGATGACTGAAACACGCACTTGAGAAGAACAGTTAACATGATGGCTTATTCAGGAACGGAGTAAATGAGGACGCGCTGCCTTTTGACTAGGACCGCAGCACATAATACACGCTGCAAATTATGTGCCTAATGTTGATAATTTTGCATTGAATGATTTGGGATTGCCAGTATTATCTCTAAATCAACCACCATCCTCATCGTGTAGAGAAAATGTCGAGAGCGGGTTACAGAGGGATGAGACTCACATGCCCCCACCGAGCCAGCAGCTCCCACAGACCGTGAACTCCCATATCCTTCTCCCGGGCGCCGGCGGACGAGGTCGAGGTGGAGGGCGCTCTCGGCGCCCGGCGACTCGGAGAGGCGCAGGCGCGGCGGTGGCGCGACGCCGAGCAGGGCTACGACTCGCCGTCTCGGTTGGGCGTGGGGCGTGGCCGGAAAAGGTCAAAGGCGGTTCCGTTAGTCGGCCGTCTATTTGGCCCATTTAACACATGCTAAACTTGGGTTCGGATGCGATCAGTTGGGCTGCCTGAGATGTTCAGTGTTGGGCCTTTATTGCTGAATTGAAAAAAAAAAGACCATTTCGCTTCCACGAGGCACGAGTTGCGGACTTGCGGTGAGGGTCGGCCTGGCCAACCAGCGAGCGGCGGAGGCGGCGACGGCGGTAGCGGCGGTGAGGTCCGGCTGCGGAATCTCGGTATCGACTATCGAGGAGGCTGGCTGGTAGGAGGAGGCAGAGTCTGAACAACCCCAAACGTCTCGGTTTCTTCTCGCAAACTAGCAGTACTTATTTTCTCCTTTCTTTTCTGAGCCTGCAATCTTGTTTTTTATAATTCTCGTCAACTGCGGTTCCAATATGAATTCCTACAAGCATAGAATAAGCAATGAGTCCGAGTTGATTAAAGCATTATTATGAGTGGACCGGTGCTTATTGTCCATGAGTCCCCTTGAAGACTTGCAGTGAACGGGTGTTCATTTCTCTGAAATCCTATTTAATTTTGTTGAGATTCCTAACGAAAGTAACTTGGGACATGCATTTGACTCCTTGTATCCACAAAATTGGTGTCATACTGTAGTTTTGTCATGTGTTCTTGATTAAAATCAAAATATTAGAAGCACTCTCAAAAAAGAAAGAAAAAAAAATGCTAGAAGCCCGATGGAATGCATTAATACACATACAGATCAAATATGTACAGTGGATTCTAGTTTACTGCATTTTTTAAAACATGATTGTGGCCTTCTTAGCCTGTGAAAAGGGTCTTATAGCCGCAATGTCAAATTAAGAGATTAATAGGTAAGCTATAAGGTTCTCGTTTTAGGATCCGAACATCCCTCTGTTGTGACATTGCCCATTGCGCTCTTGATAATTCCCCTGCATTAGCTATTTTCATGGATTGCATGCCCTTGACTATGCTAGCATTGTCAATTTGCCCTGGATATTGCCAACTCTTCAATCCTTGCAAATGGTTCTTTGGGCCAGTTTACCAGGTTTAACTGCTGAAGAAAATGATAGAAGATTTGGCATTGCTGCTTAGACTGTTTTGAGGTGCATTGAAGCAACAAGTGCTCTGTATTTTCTGGAAACTACATAGGCAATGGATAGTGAAAATGCATTTTCCCCTGCAGCTAACAACAGTCCAGAGAGCAGCCCGTCAACTAGTGGGGAGGATCCTGGAGGAGGGGCACTCCTGGATGCTTGCGGGAGCCAAGCATTTAGCTGCACTAGGGTGGCCTACTGCAACACCAGTGGGTAGAGCATGAGCACAATAGAAGCTACACTCCGATGTGTATTGTTTCCATCGGTTGTTATTTTGACCATATAAACTCAGTATGTAAGAGGATCCTGTGTGCGTGTACCCGGAAGGTTTTAAAATGTGCTTTCATTTCTTCTTAATACAAAGATATGAAGCTCTCTTGCGTATTCTCGAAAGAACATTTTCCCCTGCAGAATGACATAAATTTTATTCTTACCTGATTGATCCCATCTCCACCAAGATTGAATGATAGAAGATTAGAATTACAATTTTATCTCTTCAATTATTGGAGTAGCAAAATCCGTCCTGCTAGTTTGCTCTATAAAAGAAGCTCTTTCTTCTTGATTCTATGCAAAATTCATTTTTGAGTGTTTGGCATTGCTAACGAGACTGTTTTGAGGTGCATGTGCATTGAAGCAACAAGTGCCCTGCATTTTCTGGAGACTACATAGACAAAGGATAGTGAAAATGAATTCCCCCCCTGCAGTGTGATTGATCGCATCTCCACCAAGATTGGATGATAGCAGATTACAAGTATAATTTTATCTCTTTAGTTATTGGAGAAATATTCGTCCTGCTAGTTTGCTCTATAAAAGAAGCCCTTTCTTCTTGATTCTATGCAAAATGCAATTTTGAACTATGGATATATGATAGTCTAAGATCTGTTAACTGTTATTGTTAGCTTAGTTGAATTTTTATTCTTGTGCTAATTAATTAGTTGACTTTGCAGATATGTAGTGTTAGTGTCGTTATCATGGAACATGGTTTTCCCACCTATGTTTTACAGTTTCTCAGGTGCATCCCCTACATTTATGTAAGTCCTTTTTCATGGTCAATTGAAACACTACTCTTACAGAATATTATTTGTTCAAATATATCATGATGTTTAACTACATGAATAGGTTGATATAAGTTGCATCGTTACATTGTAAACCTATAGTTCAAATTCGGTTGCCATGTCTATGTTTTGACCTAAATTTGTTAATTGTTGAGTACTATTGAGAGAACATAGTGAAGTCATTTGCATCCTAGGTCCATATACAGTTTCATATAGTTCAATGCCATAGACTACATTTGTTTTAATCCAAGCATCTGTCCTCTATGCCCAAGACCAATAATGTCAACTATTATTCATTTCAATGCAAAGTGGAACAATACACCAGCTGTATGGTTTGCTCATTTCATCTATTTTGATGTTGTAGCTGGCATAACGCTCAATAGATTTTTCCGAGATCAACAGTAGCCATTAGTTCAGGCAAAATTCTATATCTTGTTATTCTTGGGTGACTATGTTAAGTGAAACTATAAAGAGTGTCTTGCTAACTGGTCGGATGCATTGTGAAACTGAACTGGTGATTTCAGTATCCAATTTTTTGCTCACACTACGCAGGAGAATTGTGCGTCATTTCACTAAGGTAGAATAAAAGTACACAAGCCTAGAGAGACCCAACCCGAGTACAGTAACACCACACACACCCCAAAGCAAATATTACAGCCACACCACCGATAAAAAAAACAGAAGAAAAAAAACGACCAGCAGCCTTCTGAGCTCAAGCTCAAATTGTGGCGACCTCGCTATTGGAGGCCCCCGCCAAACACCCAAGCCCCCCCCCC